>OY856415.1:145151079-145381079 GCA_963693085.1 Alisma plantago-aquatica
AAGATTGGTGATCTTCCTAACAAGGACCTGATCATAAGCTCCTTGAATGATTGCGTGTGGAATGTGGATGATGTTGGTATATTTGAAGAGAGGTTGGATTATGTTGTTGAGGAGTATGGTCTGTCGTCCATTACTTGGCTGTCTGACATGTATGTGATGCGTTCAGAGTGGGTTTTGTGCTATATGCAGTCTTCCTTCTTTGCGGGCATGAGGACAACGCAAAGGAGTGAGATCTTGAATGCGTTCAATAGAATCCATGTGAATAGTAAGAAGATTCTCTTTGAACTTGTATGTTCATTGGAGACTGCATACTCTCATGTACGGGAGATTGAAAATTTCAAAGACTTTGAAGACGAGTATAGTAATCTCCCTTTCTCATCATTGTGGCATCTGGAGGAGCAGATGAGAGGTATATACACAAAGTCAATCTTTAAGATCTTTCAGAGTAAGGTTCATCAAAGCATGATCAACAATGTAAAGGAAGCTTCAGAAGAAGGTGTGTTTGAAGTGTATCGTGTTGGTGGCCTTGGATCTGCTCGCATCTTGAAGAAAAAGATGTTGAGTGAGATTGTTTATTGCAACTGTTACATGTTGGAATTCAAAGGTATCCCTTGTAGGCACATCCTATCTTATTTGAAGAGTCGTGACTTTTGCACTCTTCCCGAGCCATACATAATTAAGAGGTGGACCAAAGGCTACAGAGAACATCCTTTGATTTTTGGCAAAGCATCAATTAGTTATCTATCCACTGGGAGGACTCTTAAGCTTGTTTCTGCCTGCAATTTGATTGTGAACATAGCATGTAGGAACAACGTTGTAGATCTTTGCCATGAAAAACTGCTAGCCTTGCGAAAGGAGCTGTTAGAATTGGATCTCGCTGATATTGGTGCAGATGCAGGTGCTGGTGTAACTGCTTCAAATACAACTTCTTCTTCCACTGTCAAGGTTCATATCCCCAACGTTTGCAAAACTAAGGGGAGACCCAAATTCTCAGATGCGAGGTTTAAATATGGAGTTGAGATTGCCCAGTCTAAAAGAGAGAGGCAGTGCAAGAATTGCCTAGAGTTTGGTGTTAACCATGACAGCAGGAACTGTCCTAAGAAGTAGTGCATTCTACAGTGATGCTCTTTCTGGACTATCTGTTGTTGTTGTTTACTACTCAATGACTATATCTGGTGCTTCTTGTGTTGTTTGTTTGTGTTTGATGTTTATATTTGTTATATTATCATGCTGCTGATCTATTCTGTACTTCTCTTCCAGCTCCTGGTGCTGCTCGCTAAGCTTTATTTTCTGCTGTTGTTGTTGATTTGTGGGGAGCATCATGGTGTTGCTTATTGTGCTTTTGTTTGTTCTTTTATCATGTGATTGAGAGTTGTTGCTGTTACTGCAATTCATGGATATGTGCTACTTCTATTGCTCTTGTGATGTGCTGCTGCTGCTAGTGCTGTTGATGGTTATGTGCTACTGCTACTTCTAGTGTGATGAGCTGCTACTGCTACTTTGTTAAGATCATTCTTGTTTTGCTGATTGGGAGTTGCTACTACTATTTCTACTGCTCTTGTTCCAGTGTTGTTGCTACTCTATTGATGTATATGTGGTTCTATCTTTTTTAGTGGAGTTTGTAGTTGATCAGTGCGTCAGTGAGGCATGTTCAAATCTGTAATGGGGTTGTTCTTTTTGTGTAGTTTTGTGAAAGTGATTTTGTAACCTTCTATGTACTTCACTTGTGTTTGTAATATATCTTTGTGTTACCTTGTGCTCCAGCAGCTGTATGTATTCTATGAATATGTTACAAAGAATATGTTCTGATCAGTTGTTATTCTTTTCAAAGAATATGTGTTTGTCTTTGTGTACAATGGATACTCTTAGTGTTGTCACATTTACTCTTACAAAATATAAGAGTAATTGAGTTTGAATCATAGTGTTTATTTTCTAGGATATCACTGTTACTCTTATTGCTGTTAGAGTTACTTGTAGTGCTCGTTCAGTTACTCGCAGGGTTATCACAATTACTCATAGTGCTTTTTCAGTTACTCGTATTGTTTTCACAGTTACTCTAACTTCTATTTGAGTTACTCGTAGTGCTCGTTCAGTTACTCGCAATTTTGTCATAGTTACTCGTAGTGTTTCACAGTTACTCTCAGGTTTTTTCAGTTACTCGCAGGGTTTTTTCAGTTACTCGTAAGGTTTTTTCAGTTACTCGCGTGGGTTTTTCAGTTACTCACAGGGTTTTTTCAGTTACTCGCAGGGTTTTTTCAGTTACTCGTAGGTTTTTTCAGTTACTCGCAGGGTTTTTTTAGTTACTCATAGGGTTTTTTCAGTTACTCGCGTGGTTTTTTCAGTTACTCACAGTGTTTGTTTAGTTACTCGTAGGGTTTTTTCAGTTACTCGCGTGGTTTTTTCAATTACTCACAGTGTTTGTTCAGTAACCTTCGAAAATACAACAGGAACATCTTGTAAAGTAACTGTACCAGCATGAGAGCAAGTGTTCGATTCCAGAAAAAGGTAACTGTATCAGCACTAAGAGTAATAGTAGGAGCACAACGTGTAACTATGACAACACTAAGAGTAACTGTGACAATATAAAAAGTAACTCTAGCGTTCAAAAAGTAACTTTTTTACTTTGCAAAGTAACTCTTGTGGAAGTACTTCCCAGTCCCTCTACCACCAACCCATCCCTCCCCACGAGACCTGCTATCATCTTTTGGTGAATCACGCTCCATTTAATGCATTAGAAGAAAATATATGTACAATGCACTGATTCTTTTAAAGAAGGAACTGTAAAAGTGAAGAAAAGAGAAGGATGTACAACGTAAAAGCACAGAGCACTACTGTATCATCTAAACTGTAAAAGCACAGAGCACAGAGCACTATTGTATCATCAGAACAACAGAATGTCTACAAACTATACTGCTCATCTTTGCAACACCAAAAGCACTGAGCACTGCTGCCATCTTCTTTTAAGTTCCATTGCTCTCATCTCACCTTTTCACTCAATTTCGAACAACCTACCTTCTTCACAGCCTACCTTCTTCACAACCTACCTTCTTCACAACCTACCTTCTTCACATCCTACCCTCTTCTACCATTACTAGTTTTCTCACAACCCTCAACACAACGTACCATGGAGCCGTTCATCTAGCCCATGAACTACACCCTTGACGACAAAATAATGGAATCCATTCAACTTCCTATAGAATGGAAATATCTCCATTTTCACATTAAACTAGGAAACACCACCTTCCATATCGGAAACCAGACATTTCGGATCACCCTTATTCAGAATAAAAACAGATCACTTTCAACTGGTAGGGGCTGGAAAAGGATGATCACACAGCTCAAGATTCTCAAAGATTGGATCATCTTCCTCAAGCCAAGTGATCACCAGACTATCACAGCATGGATCACAGATCATTTCTTAGAAACACCAACTGTCCTTCTTCCGCTCTTCAGAATGCCTGGTGAAGCAGTATTCTCTGGAACGGACGACTCTGCAGATCAGTTGTTTGTTAGGGACAAATACCAAGCACCGCCGGGATCAACTGTAAATCCTTTACAGGTTGACTCATCTACAATAGCTAACACTTCAACATCTGCAGAAGACACTGCTTCTTCTTCTGTCCAACCTTCATATCATAAATAGGTATGCACCGCCGCCCTTTTCTCCTTGCCTTTTGGTCGAAAATCTTCCCCATCACTACATATACCGCCCCCCAACCATCCTAGGCTCAAAACCTATTTATGACTCATGGGTAAATACTTTACAGGTTGACTCATCTACAACAACTATGAACTGCTCATATACGAACTTGTGTGGCCAGAAGTTTTGAGGATCATAAATATGTTGTTTTGGATTGTTGTCACTGCTTTGCAATGGAGTGAATTGTGTGTATGATATCTCTCGCCAGGGATGGATCTGACCCCCTGAGCTCTTTGATTTTTATGTTCAGTTGATGGATCTTCTTTATAGCTGATTTGGTTGTAGTTTTCTGTATTGTTTGTTCCAAAGAGAATGTATAACATATAATGTTTTATGCTTTGAATGTTGTATTCTTGAATGTATAGCTGTAGTGTTTTTGTCTGACTATATATACTTTCAATTAGCCTGTGAAAAAATACATATAAGTTACTTAAGCATTACTATCAGTTAAGTAACTCACAGTGTTTGTTCAGTTACTCAACCATTATGTGCAGTGTTTAGTTACTCACAGGCTTGTGACAGTTACTCGCAGGCTTTTTTCAATTACTCGCATTGTTTGTTCAGTTACTCGTAGGGTTGAGATAGTTACTCATAGTGTTTTCGTAGTTACTCTAACTGTTATCACAATTATTCGCATGATTTTTTCAGTTACTCGCAATATTATCACAGTTACTCGCAGTATTGTCACAGTTACTCACAATGTTTTTTCAGTTACTCGGAGTGTTTTTTCAGTTACTCGCAGAGGGTTTAGTAACTCACATGGTTGTCCAGTTACTCGCAGAGGGTTCAGTTACTCGCATGGTTGTCGCCAATCCATGGTTGTTGTTCAGTTACTCGCATGGTTGTTCAGTTACTCGCAGAGGGTTCAGTTACTCACAATGTTTGTTTAGTTACTCGGATGGTTGTCGCCAATCCATTGTTGTTCAGTTACTCGCAATGTTTGTTCAGTTACTCACAGTGTTTGTTCAGTTACTCACAGGGTTGTGACAGTTACTCGCACTGTTTGTTCAGTTACTCGTAGCTTTGTGACAGTTACCCACGGTGTTTGTTCAGTTACTCAACCATTATGTGCAGTGTTCAGTTACTCGCAGACTTGTCACAGTTACTCGCAGGATAGTCACAGTTACTCGCATGCTTTTTTCAGTTACTTACATGGTTTTTTTAGTTACTCGCATGTTTGTGATAGTTACTCACAGTGTTTTCGCAGTTACTCTAACTGCTATTTGAGTTACTCGCAGTGTTTGTTTAGTTACTCGCAGTGTTTGTTCAGTTACTCGTAGTGTTTTCATAGTTACTCTAACTGCTATTTGAGTTACTCGTAGTGTTTGTTCAGTTACTCGCTGGATTGTGACAGTTACTCGTAGTGTTTGTTCAACTACTCGTAGTCCTTTTTCAGTTACTCGCAGTATTTTTTCAGTTACTCCATGCTTGTGACAGTTACTCGCAGGGGTTTTTCAATTACTCAAGCATTACTGTCGGTTACTCAAGCATTACTCTCAGTTACTCAAGAGCTAATTTCAGTTACTCAAGCATTACTCTCGGTTACTCAAGCATTCTGTTACTCTCAGTTTAGTTACTCGCATGGTTTTTTCAGTTACTCGTAGTAGTTTCAGAGTTACTCTTACAACATTCAAAGCATAAAGGTATTTAAAGCATTCAAGAACATAAGCATTCACACCATAAATGTATTCGAAGCATTCAAGATCAGTTGTACATTCAGTCTTTTTGCAGCACACTAATAAATAATCCATTTTAATGAGATGTACATTTAGCCAAAATATAAGGGCAAAATCAATATCGTTCAAGATGAGCTGTACATCAAGATCAGTTGTAAATTCAGGCTTTTCACAGTTGTACATTCAAGAGTAGCTATACATTCAGGCTTTCACAGAGCTTATACAACAGAATAACATAAGGCTATTGTTCTTATTTAACAATCAAATCAGTAATCCATTTTTCAGCTGGATTTTAGCCATTTATCAAGGCTTGTAACTATTTCTTCCTCTGGGATCTGTTCATCATCAGTTTTTGTTGTTGTTACTTCATTCTTCTATGTTTCATCTTCTCCTCCTTTGTTTTCATTAGATCGACCTTCTTTGATGTCTTCACTTTCATCTTTTTCATCCTCTTTTAGAGGTTGCAGCTGCCCCCTTGCCATCATTCGCTGAAAAACATCAGCCCTTATTTCCTATATGTCTTTCCAGGTGAAGTCCATAGTTTTTCCATTGATTAGGTAGTCTAGGTACTTCATGACGAAGATCCCACAGTCAAGTGAGTTTTCTTCCTGCTGTGGGTAGATCGGGTACTCCCGTTCCCACTGCGACAACTGGCTCCCCTTTTCCGGTGCACCCCTAAAGAATTCGTGCACTATACCCACCTGCATTAAAAAAACAAAACATTTATTCATCATCAATTAAAGAACATTAATCCTTTCAATCCACTACTAATGGAGTTAATTTTTATAGATCACTTACCCATCTATTGAATTCTTTTCTTGAGTTGCTACTCCAACTCATTAAATTATAAGACCGGTGTGCTCCATCCCTGAAACTTGCTTCATACAAGTGCCAGTGGTTGTCGTTGTTTAGTATTGTGAACACCGAGTCCATTACGTCCCAATCTTTCATTGGAACATTGAATTGTGGAGATAGCATGTCAATCTGCTCCATGGTGATGTCCTCAACATCAAATGATAGCTTTTGTTGCAAATGTAGAGTTTAAAATTCACATCTATAAGTTTTTGTTTGTGTTTCTATATTGTAATTTCATGTAAATTTGAATACAAAGTTTATTTGTCTTACCGGAGCATAAGTGCTCATGCAGTGCCACGTCAACCCCTTCTTCCTCCGCTTGCTTGTTCTCTCCTTGAGCATCTGTACAAAGCAGTCGAGAACCTGAAAAAAATCAAAAGCTTTCTTAGTTTAGCAATCCAAATTATCTATATCAAAGAGTTACACTACGTTCTTGTTTCTTATAGGTGATTGTGTCATTTGATCCTTGTACAGGAGGGTGGTGAGGTCCTTCCCCGTACACCAAGTGTCTTCACTGAATTTCCATTCTCATTTTGATCTGGCAATTATTTTAATATATGTTATTCATACGAGTTGGATATTGAAACATTAATGTTTTATCATTTTACACTAGACAATAACCAATTCTCTTACATTTCTTCTATGTTATCCATGAAGTGATGGACAATTTCTTTGGTTTCTTTTGTTTTGAAATGTTCAAAACCTATGAAATTGGACATCTTGTGCTGTCAACAACAATAGAGCAATCCACGTTAGAATCAATCGTCATTTTGCACAAGTTACTTAAGCATTACTATCAGTTACTCAATCATTATTCTTAGTTACTCAAGCATTACATTTAGTTACTCAAGCATTACATTCAGTTACTCAATCAATAGGTTCAGTTACTCAAGCATTATGTTCAGTTACTCAAGCCTTACTAGCAGTTACTCAAGCATTAGGTTCAGTTACTCAAGCTTTAGGTTCAGTTACTCAAGCATTACTTGCAGTTATGATATACTTGAAAGGATATGAAACTTACCTTTTCCTCCCTTCTTTTCTTCACATTTTTCTCTATGCTTCCTATCTTTAGTTCTTCCATCTTCTTCTTCTTCAATCTTTTTCTGGGCTTCTTCTTCCCTTCTTCTTCTTCTACTATCTTCTCCTGTTGTTCGCTTCCTTCTTCTTATTTCTTTTGTTCTGCATCTTCTGCAGACTTTGGTTGTTCAGAACTGTCGTCTTTTGTTTCTTTCTTCTCCTCTTCATCAGCATTTTTCCTATCCTCACTGTGATCTTCTGATTCCATGTATTTTCTTTTGAGGGTCAGCCTTCTTTGTTTTGTCGGTGGGTCGACATCCTTTGTCGGTGTGTCTTTCGATTCATCTACATTCACCGAGGCAAAACCCTCTACAAAATCTTTGAATCCACTTTTAGGTGACTGTGATTTGTCACCCTCATCTTCCCACTTTCTTTTTAGATTTTTATTTTCTTTTTCTAACCTAGCTATTCTTTCTTCTAGCCTTTTATTCTCCAATTGCAGCTCAGTGAATTTCTCAACACTTATTCTTGTGTATATCTCCTTATGCATTTTGAGCTCCTCCTCTGACATTTGGATTCTTGTCTCCAGGGTGGAGGTGTCAAGAGTTTCTCCCTCTTCGATGATTGGCTTTGCTGGTGCCTTATTGGTTGTTGGCTTACATTTTGCTGGCATGTCCTTCAATGATTTTGCAGCCTGCCAATCATCTTCCTGGTCTACCACTATCCTTTGACAAACTTGTCCAACATATAAATAAAAATATTTGTATGACAAAATAAAACATGTATGATTATGTTGTATATTAGATTTTGTAACAAATATTAGATAATCTTACATCCTTAGGGTCCACTGCCCCTAATTCCATCAATTTCTCGACCGGCGCAACCCACTTCTTTATCCTTGGCTTGGAGTCAAGGAATGTTGGCTTTGCCATCTTTGTCATCTCATATGCCCAAACCTGCATGTAACATATCAAAAATATAATGCATATGTAACTGCCCCCCCCCATAGTCAATATTGTATCAATGTAGATGAATATGATTTTATTCACTTACGCATAGGCACATGACACATCCTGTTGTGTATAGGGTGTTCTTAACCCCTTTCTCTCCTTTCCTTCTTAGTTTTACATTCTCCTTCGGCATCTTCATATTCTTGAAGATACTCCCATGTACCAGCTTTGCCCAATTCATCTACCCAGTGGCAGTGACATCATCTAGGTAGTGGATAATGTAGATTGGTGTGCATAGCTGGTGTCTGGGATTAGGAATGTTGCCAGTAGGTGCAACATCCACGCACGACACATATTTTTATTGTCTGCTGGATTGTTGGTCTTGGCATATTCTTTCCAAAGTTTTGTTAAGTTGTCCTTATGTAGGACATCTTTTTCTCTCAACCTCTTTGAGGTCTCACCTTCATTTCTATTTTTACAAGTTGCCTTGGCAAACTCTTGCCATATTGACTTTACTATGTCAGAATCTTTCCTTTGCTTTATTTCTATACCTTTGCTAGGGATACCTAGAATTATCCCCACATCATCTACTGGCATCCTTCTCTCCTCTCCGTTGGCTAGAAGAAAAATGTCTTCATCAACATATCTATCTATTAAATCCTCTAACAAGCCTATGTCAACCGCATGATTTGGCATCTTTACGAGGTTTGCAAAGGATGTTGAGCTCAGCATCATAAGTTGTTCTTTTATATACACCATGCTCTTGATGGTGTTGATGTAGCTCTTTAAGGAGCACCTATGGTACAGTCTATTTACTCCCACTGCAAACACATCAAAATTTATCGTTAGATCTCATTGTTTATTTTGTAAAAGCAATTTAATAAATTGTAAGTAACTGAAAATTAAAACAATTACAAATCCATACAATCTTACCTTTCTTGCTAGCCTTTTCTGTCTCTTTCTATTTCCGATTAGCATTTGTACTCTCCTCATCCCCTTTGCTTTCTTCTCCTGCATACGAATAGAGTTACTCCAAGAATGTAGTATTTAGCTTAACAATATTGTTTTCAAGTTTAATTGATATGTCTAGTGTGTGAGACACTCTTTGTTACTCAAGCATTACTTTCAGATATAAATACTCAAACATTACTTTCGGTTACTCAAGCTTTCTGTGATAGTTACTCAAGAATTAATTTCAGTTACTCAAATATTCTGTAATAGTTACTCAAACTTTATTTTCGGTTACTCAAGCATTAATCTTGGTTACTCAAGCATTCTGTAATAGAGTTACTCAAGCATTAATCTCAGTTACTCAAGCATTCTATAATAGTTACTCAAGCATAAATTTCAGTTACTCGGACATTACTCTCAGTTACTCAAGAGTTAATTTCAGTTACTCAAGAATTAATCTTGGTTACTCAAGCATTCACTAATAGTTACTCAAGCATTAATCTCAGTTACTCAAGCATTCTGTAATAGCTAATCAAGCATAAATTTCAGTTACTCAAACATTACTCCCAGTTACTCAAGAGTTAATTTCAGTTACTCAAGCATTAATCTCGGTTACGCAAGCATTCAGTAATAGTTACTCAGGCATTAATCTCAGTTACTCATGCATTCTGTAATAGTTACTCAAGCATAAATTGCAGTTACTCAGACATTACTCTCAGTTACTCAAGAGTTACTTTCAGTTACTCAAGATTTAATCTCAGTTACTCAAGCATTAATTTCATTTACTTGAGCATTACCTTGTTGTTCTTCTTTTCCCACTTTGTTGCACGTAACTTCTTTCTTCTCAGTTGCTCTGTTGCCTCCACGACCAGTAGTAGCAACATTACTGCGCTTTGCACTTTTTGATTGAGGTTTGATCCATGGGGGAGCTGTAACCCCTCTTTTTTTCCCATTCTTTTGTGTCTGAGTTGTCGAAGAAGTAGCTTGCTTATCTCCTTTAGTAGCCATCACAGCTCCTATTTTGACCTCTTTCTGTATTGTCTGAGGAGTCTCAACAGCAAACCCCTTCTCCATTTCTGCAGCTTCTTCTTTCCTCTCTTCTTCCGCTTCTGTGGCCTTGGTAGCCTCTTTCTTATCTCCTTTCGGAATTGTCAGAGTAGTCTGTTCTTGTATTTCCCTTTCTACGACCGATGCTGCTTTTCCCACTTCTTCTGCCTGTTTTTCCATCTTCTTGTCGGCTTGAAACTGGTGCGTTTTGAAGTTGTCGTCGCCTATTTCGACCACTTTCGGTCTATTCTTTCTCCACGGAGGCATTGTCGACGATTTCCGTGAGGCTTTCTTCATCCTCATCATCTCTGAGTATCTGACGAGTCGATTAAGGAGCGACTGGAGGAGGTGATGACGGAGGAGGTGGTGATGGAGTGGTTGGGTGATGTCTTCACCGGTTAGATTGCGCGACAATGGGAGAAATTGTTGGGGTGGGCGATGAATTGGGGTTTTGCTTCACTGGGGAGGGCGACGAATTGGGGTTCGCTAGCTGCTCTCTCCGTTGAATGCTTTTTTTCCGCTCCGGGTTGCGGGAGTACTACTGCTGGGTAGCGTAATCAAGTTACCCGTGCGGGAAACTAAAAGTGTCTCATATATATATATATATATATATATATACACGTCTCTCTAAAAGAGATTTTGATGGTGGATGTGTACCATGGTTTTGGCCAATAACCCCTATCTATGCATGATTGTATGTGGTTGATTTATTCGTTTATCTCGGTCTATATACCGAGCACCTATCTTATCTTCCCAATGTAGAGTTAATTCTCTTCTACCTTTGCTCCTCTCGAATATCACTCAAGGTTTCCCTATAATCATGTAAAAGTAGGGTCATTTACTTTCTGTTATATAGAAGATGAAGACATCCCAAAGACGAACTGACGAACTAAAGGACATTGGAGGACATGGTGGACAAATCAGACCAATCTCCTGGTGGACCCGACCAATCTGCTGGAGGATCCAACTGATGGTGGACAGATGGACCATACGATCTTAGTGTCGGCCAGGAGGTGAGCCGATGGATTTAAGGGTTGAACCGATCAAAGAAGATTGTCAACCATGAATCTTCATCAATAACTGTTTTCTCCATGTGATGTAGAACTGGATGACATAATTCCTTATGGCTCTAAAGGATTACATTAGGACTAGCCATAACCATCACTTTCATTTATTGTGTGTTTTTTATTGCGGGATATAACATTTATATTATGTGTACTATATATGTGGTGATTGGATAAAGTATATGTATTTATACAAACTCCCTGAATTAAAATATATCAAAGTCTTTGATGCTTTCCAAAAGTGGCACACATGAATACTTGATTGAACAAGCATAGGTTCCACCTCTGTTGGGTGCGTCATCTATGTTATGAAAGTGTGATGATAATAATGTAGGTTCTGCCTCCACGAGGTACATTATTATTGTGTGGCTTTTGTGTTGAGCTTGACTGGTGATTCTTAGAGGGTCTGAGCCCAGAAGCATGCAAGTGATTATGGCAAAGGGTTGCACATGTCATCTATCTAGAATTACAAATGTTGCAATTGGAAAGAGTTGCATGCCTTGATTTTCAACTGTGTTTTGCGGTGTTGATTAGGCCATAGTTGAATCATCTTGGATCTGGGTCACTAGAAAATTATACATTGTAATATTCCAAATTGGTTTTGCGGGCTATCAATTTCAAATAAAATAGTGTGAGCAGTTATAATTAATGACCTAATTAATATTGTCAAAAATTTTCAAATCAAATCAAATAAAAAAGGGCTTTTGACAAAAGTAGATTTTCTCTTATAGAATAAATGATGAACAAATCCGATTTGCAAATGATCTTGAAGAAGGACAAACTTGACGGGATAAATTTTCATGACTAGATTTGGATTTTGAGAAGGGTTCTCAATGAAGAGTGCAAATTCTACATCCTTAGGAAACCAGTGCCAGAAATACATGCTCCTGATGCACCTAGGGAACAAGTGGATGTTTAATGAAAGCATGTGAATGATGCCTTAGATACAAAGTACCTTATGCTCAACTGCATGAACTATGAGTTGCATGAGCAATGTGAAGACATGAGTGTTCTTGAGATGCTAACACATCTCAAGAAGGTCAAACTTGGTATCACAAAGCAGGAAAGGGATTGTATCATGAAGGTGCTACTTGAATCAAAGCTAATAGAGGGGGTCTCAGTAGAAGAACATCTGCTCAATATGATTGGACATGTGTATCATCTTGAAGAATTGGATTTTACCATGAGCCAAGAGTTGGTCACTGATCTTATTCTAAGAACTATGCTAGAATCATGTAGACATTTTATTACATGTTATCGTGTAAGTAATTTGGCTGGACATATGTCAGACTTGCTTGCCATGTTGATTAATGTTGTAGAATAATTGAAGGAGGACAAGACCATGATGGTGATTGGTGAGGCTGAGTCCAAGGACCAAAGAGAGACCGATAAGTGTTCTTAGGTCAAGCCTAAATGCAAATCTTCAACACACAAGATAAGGAGAAAGAAAAGAACAAGAGGAGTTCATCCTTTGTACTTGAAGGAATTTAGGGAGAAGAAGATGGGGATTGTAACGACCCCGCCTTCTAGTAACCCCCAATTAAGGGAGACCAGGAGGTCAGAGTCATTATCCCAATTTTTGGTTCAAGGTTCGACAAATAAACATTAATAATTATCAAACTTTACCAGACTATATTGAAAAGCTATAATAAATAAAATTTTGCATACCTTTGAAAATTTTGGATTTCTAAGCTTCTATCCACTTATGAATTCTAGTCTAACTAATCCTCCTTACACTTTAATTCATGTGTTCACAATGTGACGATTTACTGTTTGTCCTTTTGGGTTTGTACCTAAACTCCCACAAACAAAACGTCGGTCAGCATAAAGCTAGTATGTGGGAGAAACAATAATCATGCAATTAATAACAACATATTGCAGTCAATTACAGTTTAACAACCAACTTTATCTTTTAAATATAACTACATGATCCATACATACCCTAACCTTTGCGTTGTCCCTGCAGTGGACCTGGATGCTACCTTCCTTATGGTAGATCCCCATTAAACCCCTCATGATCCTACCTATCCGGTGAATCATTTTCTAGGGTTGAGTCACATGGTACTACCAATAGGAAGCCCAGTCTTTAACTCATGGCGTGCTATAGAGTCTCATGGCACTACACATGGGTAGCCCAATTTCTAATTCATGATAGCCTAGACCTTACTCTAGGTTACCCTTTTTAGCATTTCAAATCTAGAAAGGAGGATTTGGATCTAAGCCAGTTATATATATATGTTTATAGTGATAATCATAGTCACTTTATAGTTGCATGAAATAAAAGTCATCCAAGCAGTTTATTTCAAACAACCGATAAAATCTCCATGATTCATTATGAAACTAAGGTGGTTAATCATAAACGTAACCACATACCTGTGGTTGCAGATTTTATGACAGAATCAACCAATTAAAGAAATCTCAACCAAGCAACCAATTATGCACAAAAATCTTGAAATATACAAATTTCCTTTTATCAAAATTTAATCAAACTCATCTTATTTCTTAGGATTTGTATTCATTTTTAGGGTTTCCTTTTGAAATTAGGGTTTTGCCTCCACTTTTAACATCATGAATCCTAATTTAGCAAAACTACATAAAAGCCCTAAATTTCTCATCCTACTACTCCTAGCAGACTTAGGCTCATTATTTAGCAACCTTTTTCCATAATTCAAAATCAACAAGGTTTTTCTCTTCTTTTACCCTAAATTAGGGTTTCTATATATATTATCCTTCATTTATGGATAAAAACCCTACATTAACCAACTTTGCATTCAAAATGGATGAAAACTTTAGTTTAATATCCAATCAGGTTAATATTCTTCATATCAACCTATTAATGCACAAGGATTCACCCTTTATATACAATTAGGGTTTCTAATTATCTTTTAAGACATTTTTCTACCCAATTAATGTACTTTTGTAAAACAAGATAGAATCAAGTCATCAAACTATTTTTATCATGTTCCTCGTATTTTTCTATCCAACTTTCATGTATAAAGTTCTCTCATTGGAGATTCCTAGCTATTTCTATTAATTTCGCAAGGAAAATACTTTTTCTATAATATCGGACAGAGAAGGGGAATTACCAAAAATCCATGGTCGTTTGATTGGTGCGCCGCTGGTCCACTGATCTGATGTGACTCCCCTCATCAAACAGCTCCACTACGCGCGCAAGTTAGGCGCACCGACCCTGGATCGTTGGATCTCCTCACGAGTCCACGATAGCCCGCAATCGCACGACTGCTACTCGTCTCCTTCCTCTTCTCTTTCTTTTCAAATCGCGGCTTCACTGCGGAGGAGACCTCGCCTGAGAGAGGGTAATTGAGCGAGATAGAGGGTGTGGGAACATAGGAAGAGGCCGTCGGGGTTCGTGAGGGTGAGAGCAACCACTTGAGGGTCTATTTATAGGGTGTGGGAGTTTCTTTAGGGTTTTCCCAACCCTACCGCCGCCCTAGATTTGGGCGTTTCTCCTAGTTATGATGGGAGCCTATCATATTAGGGTCTAGAAGGTTCCTCTCCCTCTCCCGGACTTAGGGAAACAATCGCTAGGAGTGCACATGCACTGGTTTGAGAGAAAAATGATGGGAAAAATCCCCCTGTAACCATGCTACAGTCCGAGATCTGCTGGGACTCGATGATTAGCAGTGCCCATTGGATCAAGATCCAATGGCTATCAATGCACACACTCAACCAAAGGAAAGTAATTTTTCCTATTTTCCAAGATAATTCACATTATTAAGGATAATTTGAAAAAGCAATAACTCCCAAATTAGAACTCCTTTTTATCTCAAATTTTAAGGGAACCTCGTTTATGCTTTTATCTCTCATAAAAAAAAATTGGGATCATTATATAAAGAAAACAAGCCCTTTTCTTCATATGAAAGTTAACACTTATTTATTTATATTTTCCACATATTTTCTATTTCCTTTTCCATTATATTATTATCCTGAGTTCCTTGAACCTCAGGGAACCTTAATATCTCGAAATTCCATTTTGGGCAATATTCCTTAGCATTTTATTCTTATTTTATCAATTTTCTTGTTTATTCCTTTATCCAATTGGATTCCTTTTTCTTTTCTTTTTTTCTTTTTCTTTCAATTGGGCTTAATAGCCAATAAGGCCCATTAAGAAAACATATAAGGCTATCATACACGAAATTTATTCAAATCAAACCGTTAGATCAACCATTGATTTCTTTTATTTCTTAAAAGAAGATTTTCAAATTTTACTACATGATTTAAGAAAATGGGGTTATAACATCCTCCCCTCCTTATAGGAATTTTTCCCTCAAAATTCATCAATCAAACAAACAAATTAGCATATGCCTTTTCCATGTTTGTCTTCAGCTCCCATGTGGCTTCATCCTCTCCATGGTGCTTCCAAAGAACCTTTACCATCTCGATATTCTTATTTCTGAGCTCTTTCACCTTGGTATCTAGAATCCGCAAAGATAACTCAGGATAAGTTAGCTTCCCTTAAAGCTCAATGGGTTTAATGCTCATCACATGGCTCGGATCTTGCACATATCGCTTCAAGTTGGACACGTGAAACACATCATGCACCATACTATATTGAGGGGGTAATGCCAAATGATATGCGACTTCACCAATCCATTCCAATATTTCAAACGGACCCACATATCGGGGACTCAACTTTCCTCTGTTCTTAGCTATAGCTCGGAGCGGTCGGATTTTCCGAAAAACATGTTCTCCCACAGTGAACTGCACATCAGTCTGCCTCGCATCAGCATACGACTTCTGTCAATCCTGGGCTCTCTTTATCCTTTTCCTGATCAAAGTGACTTTATCAGCATACACTTGGAGTTCATATGACCTCAACAAGGTCCTTTCACCAACATCATCCCAGTGAAGTGGTGACTGACACGGTCTCACATATAGAGCTTCATACGGAGGCATCCCAATACTGGCTTGGTAACTATTATTGTAGGAAAACTCAGCTAATGATAAGTATTGCTCCCATGATCCACCCCAATCAAGCACACAAGCTCTCAGCAGATCCTCTAAGGTCTGGATTGTCCTTTCTGACTGACCATCTATCTGGGCGTGATAAGCGGTACAGAACTTCAACATTGTACCAAGTTCCTCTTGAACTTGCTTCCACAACTTGGAAGTAAGCTTTGGGTCTCTATTAGAGACGATAAAACTGGGTACGCCATGTAAACACACTATCTCTCTCATATACAACTCAGCTAAATCTGACACTTTGGCAGTGGTCTTCAGGGCAAGGAAGTGTGCTTACTTGGTAAGGTGATCTAACACAACCCATATAGCATCATGACCTTTCTTAGTTTGAGGTAGACCCGGTACAAAATCCATCTACTCCCATTTCCATTTTGGAATCTCTATAGACTGTAACAATTCACCGAGTCGTTGGTGTTCATCCTTCACCATTTGGCATGTAAGACAGTTGGCCACATATGTCACAATATCTCTTTTCATTCCTGGCCACCAGAAAAACCTCTATAGGTCCTTAAACATCTTGGTTGTTCCCGAGTGCACCGTGTACATAGAACCATGAGCCTCTTGTAGGATACGTTCCTTCAACGGTGAGTCTTCAGGAACCCATATGCGATTCTCAAATCTGATCCCTCCGTCTATTCCCAATGAAAGATGGGTCTGTGGCTTTTTCATCTAGCCCTTCATCGTGTTGAGTTCTCCACTGGCCAACTGTTTTGTTACAATCTCCCTCAACAATTCTGATTGTATCTGAATGTTGGCCAATTGAACTCGATCATCTAATGGTTGGGGAGACCACTCTAACAACTCTTCTAAGCTCTTCCACTGACTAGACAAAACAGTTGCACACGTGAGCTGTTTCTGACTCAAAGCATCAGCAACGACGTTCGCCTTTCTTGGATGATAGACGATGGTGAAGTCGTAATCCTTCATGTACTCCATCCATCGTCGTTGTGTTAGGTTTAAGTCTTTCTGTGTCAAGAGTTACTTCAGGCTCTTATGGTCGGTGAAGATTTTGAAGGTAGCTCCATACTGGTAATGCTGCCAAATATTCAATGCATGAATGATAGCAGCCAGCTCTAAGTCATGCGTCGGGTGATTCACCTCGTTGGGCTAGAGTTGTCGGGAGGCATATGCAACCACATGCCGATTCTGTTCTAACACACAGCCAAGTCCCATCTTTGATGCATCGGTGAAAATCATGAAACCCTCATTGCCTGATGGTAGAGTCAAAACTGGTGCAGTGGTCAGCTTCTCCTTCATCTCCTAAAAACGAGTTTCACACACATCAGACCATACAAACTTCACATCCTTCTGAGTCAACATGGTCAAGGGCAAGGCGGTCTTGAGAAATCCTTGATGAAGCACTGATAGTATCTTGATAACCCCAAGAAGGTTTGGATCTCGGAGGGGTTCTTCGGTGCAGGCCAGTCTTGTAATACCGACACTTTAGCTGGATCTACGGCGATTGTTCCTCCTGAGATGATGTGTCTGAGGAACATGACTTGGTCTATCCAAAACACACATTTGGAGAATTTCCCGTAGAACTTCTTCTTTCTCAAGATATCAAGGACTTTACTTAGGTGGTCTCAGTGGTGATCTAAGTCATCTTAATAAACTGGTATGTCATCTATGAATACAATGACAAATGAGTAAAGGAAGGGTTGGAACACACTATACATAAGGTTCATGAAAACATTGGGTGCATTGGACAATCCAAAAGGCATAACCACAAACTCATAGTGGCCATAACGTGTTCTAAAAGCTGTCTTCGAGATGTCCTCACTCTTGAATCTCAACTGGTGATAACCCGATCTCAAGTCAATCTTAGAAAAAACTCGAGCTGATTTCAACTGGTCAAACAAGTCATCGATCTGGGGTAAAGGATATTTGTTCTTAATGGTAGCCTGGTTGATCATCCGGTAGTCTATGTACATTCAGAGCGAACCATCCTTTTTCTTTACAAAAAGAACTGGGGCTCCCCATGGTGATGTGCTAGGGCGGATAAAACCCTTGTCTAGCAATTCCTGCAATTGTTTCTTCAACTCGAGCAACTCGACAGGGGCCATTCTATAAGGTGCTCGAGAAATAGGGCTTGTCCCAGGAGCTAGTTCTATTGAAAAATATACCTCTCTCTCGGGAGGAATCCGGGTTAGATCACCTGGGAAAACATCTGTATATCTTATGACTACCTCTATCTCTTCTAAGGGTTGAACCTTGGGTTCTGGTTCGGTAACTACTGCTAGGAAATCTTGACACCCTTTACTCATCATCTGCTCTGCTTTCAAGGCTGACACATATAGGATGGTGGTGGAATCTTTCCTACCCCTATTGATAAAAGGTGGGTGACCTGGTTTCCTAATGATCACTTTCTTCTCCCTACAGTCAATATTGGTCCTATAAGTATAAAGCCAATCCATACCAATGATCACATCAAAGTCATACATATCAAGAACGATAAAGTCGGTAGGAAACTCATGATCTCGATATTTCACAGGTATCACCAGAGTTTTCAAAAGAGATGTAAATATCCGACCACTCGGGGTTGTAACATCTAAGACATACCCTAAATCCTTGATATACAAACAAAGCATAGTTGTAAGATTTCTCGAAATGAAAGTACTAGTAGATATAGAGTCAAACAAAGCTTTTACATTATGTCCCATGACTTCAAGCATGCCTACATTGTTTTTCATCATGAATTAGACCATTACATGATTAACTTAAAACATAAAGGAAAACTCTAAGGGTTATTACCCTCGATCAATTGATTAGAATTAGCTTGAGCTTCCTCATTATCAATGGAAAACACCCGAGCTTGTCTTCTCTCTCCAGTAGGTGGGGCTATAGCTATAGGTGGAGCTGCCACAGGTGGAGCTGCTACTGGTGGGGCTACTTGCTATCCTGGTCCTCTTGGATCTAGCAGAGGGCAAACAGATTGTAGGTGTCCTTCTTGATGGCACTGAAAGCATGTCTTCTTCTTGTAGCAACACTCACCGGCGTGCCCCTTTCCGTAGGTGCGACATAGCAGTCGCTTGTTCTCTTGACGGGGTTTCCCTTTTACTCCATGTCTTCCTTTAGCATGATGACGTCCTGGACCTTTCTTGTGGTTGTTCTTATGACCTTGAGTTCCTTCAATGAAACCCAAATACACCTTGGGTGGAAACTGGGCAGGCATCACAGTCCTCTCCATGTCTAAAGAAGTGTTGTAAGCTTCGGCGAAGGTTTTGGGTTTACTTTCCATCACATGGGGCTTGATGGTAGGGTGAAGACACTCTATGAAGTGATCCACCCTTTTTCCTCATCCATCATATGCCTGAAACGCTCCTGGATTCAAAACATGCACCCAAAGTCTGCCACATATGAGTTTCCTTGAGTCATGTTGGTGAACTCCCTTTCCTTTTCCTTCTTAGTTGAGACAGGGATGAATCTAGTGGTGAAGATCATCTTGAAGTCAGCCCATGCCATTGGTTCCTCGGTTAGATCTCAGCCTATGATGTGTGTCTCCCACCATAGCTTGGCTGCTCCTTCCAGGAGATGAGGAGAAAAGAGGATGTTCTTGCTCAGCTATAGCTCAAGCATGCAGAATCCAGTCTCGACTGCAAGCAGCCAAGCTTCCGCCTTATCGACTACCTCATATTTATCTTCTCCCCAAAACTTCTCAATGTCCAGCTTGGAAAAGTCCAAGATGGTGGCTCCCAGTCGAGGATGAACAGGAAGTGGCTCACCATTTTCACATCTAGATAAGTCTCGAAAAGCCAAGGCACTAATTGCCTCTGTCAGCTTCTTCTATTGTTCCATCCATAAAGCATTAGGGGTGTGGATTATCATGGTTGGTTTGGGACCACCAGCTTGATCTTCTTCCATCTGGGCCACCTCCTCGTACTCATGTTGCTCCTCTTATCCTTGGTCTTCTTCTTGATTAAGGTTGCTGAAGGGTATCAGGTCAGGGTTAGGGGCTTCATGAGTGGTTTCTTCAGGTCTCTTCCTTTTCTTTGAGGAATCTCCACCGTGGTTCCTCTTCCTATTTTCAGAAGATACATTTCCCTTGCGTGAAGGTCCACCACCATTGGTGGCATCCGGGACAGCCACTGTCTTTACACGAGCCATCTGCATAAGCATACACATATCCTCTTTAGTCTATATCTTTAAGCTAATTATACTTATGTCAATGACATCCCATTATGTATCTTTTATTAATTTGATGGAGGATTCCTTAATCCTTAACTTGTTTACCCATACCACATGAGGGTGAGGAAGAGAGAGAAAAAAACTAACTCTTAAAATCCATAATAGAATGTGTGATGAGAAGGGATGAATATGATAAGAGAGTCCTAAAGGTGTCTTATTTTGAATCATACCCTAAGACTTTGGCCAGGCAATCACAAAGATCTGGGAGTCCTCGTATTCTGACAGGTGGTGTGGAGGAAAATATTGCCAGCCCCCGGTTGTGATCCTTTTCTAGACACCTTTGTCTTTCAGATAATCCTCTAATAACTCCCTTGGGTTCTATAGAGTTTGTAAAATTTAATAATTATTAATGGTTAAGTGAGGAACCTTAGCTCTGATACCAAATGTAACGACCCCGCCTTCCAATAACCCCCAATTAAGGGAGACCAGGAGGTCAGAGCCATTATCCCAATTTCTGGTTCAAGGTTCGACAAATAAACATTAATAATTATCAAACTTTACCAGACTATACTAAAAAGCTGTAATAAATAAAATTTGCATACCTTTGAAAATTTTGGATTTCTAAACTTCTATCCACTTATGAATTCTAGTCTAACTAATCCTCCTTGCACTTTAATTCATGTGTTCACAATGTGACGATTTACTATTTGTCCTTTTGGGTTTGTACCTAAAGCACTGGCAAACAAAACATCGGTCAGCATAAAGCTAGTATGTGGGAGAAACAATAAGTGTGCAATTAATAACAACATATTGCAGTCAATTACAGTTTAACAACCAGCTTTATGTTTTAAATATAACTGCATGATCCATACATACCCTAACCTCTATGCTATCCCTGCAGTGGACCTGGATGCTACCTTCCTTATGGTAGATCCCCATTAAACCCCTCATGATCCTACCTATCCGGTGAATCAGTTCTAGGGTTGAGTCACATGGCACTACCCATAGGTAGCCCACTCCTTAACTCATGGCGTGCTATAGAGTCTCATGGCACTACATGTGGGTAGCCCAATTTCTAACTCATGATAGCCTAGCAATTACTCTAGGCTACGCTTTTTAGCATTTTCAAAGGCATAGAGGAGGATCTGGATCTAAGCCAGTTATATATATATATATATATATATATATATATATATGTGTGTGTGTTTATAGTGATAATCATAGTCGCTTTATAGTTGCACGAAATAAAAGTCATCCAAGCAGTTTATTTCAAACAACTGATAAAATCTTCGAGAATCATCGTGAAACTAAGGCAGTTAATCATAAACGTAACCACATACCTGTGATTGCATATTTTATGACAGAATCAACCAATTAAAGTAATCTCAACCAAGCAACCAATTATGCACATAAATCTTGAAATAAATATACAAATTTCCTTTTATCAAAATTTAATCAAACTCATCTTATTTCTTAGGATTTCTATTCATTTTTAGTAAAACTACATAAAAACCCTAAATTTCTCATCCTACATCTCCTAATAGACTTAGGCTCATTATTTAGGAACCTTTTTCCATAATTCGAAATCAACAAGGTTTTTCTCTTCTTTTACCCTAAATTAGGGTTTCCATATATATTATCCTTCATTTATGGATAAAAACCCTACATTAACCAACTTTGCATTCAAAATGGATGAAAACTTTATTTTAATATCTAATCAGGTTAATATTCTTCATATCAACCTATTAATCCACAAGGATTCACCCTTTATATACAATTAGGGTTTCTAATTATCTTTTAATACATTTTTCTACCGAATTAATGTACTTTTGTAAAACAAGATAGAATCAACTCATCAAACTATTTTTATCATGTTCCTCGTATTTTTCTATGCAACTTTCATGTATAAAGTTTTCTCATTGGAGATTCCTAGCTATTTCCATTAATTTCACAAGGAAAATCCTTTTTCTGTAATATCGGTTAGAGAAGGGGAATTACCAAAAATTCGTGGTCATTTGATCGATGCGCCGCTGGTTCACTGATCCGATATGACACCCCTCGTCAAACGGCTTCACTACGTGAGAAAGTTAGGCGTGCTGGCCCTGGATCGTTAGATCTCCTCGCGAGTCCACGATAGCCCGCAATCACATGACTTGTGCTCGTCGCCTTCCTCTTCTCTTGCTTTTCAAATTGTGGCGGCACTGCGGAGGAGACCTCGCCTGAGAGAGGGCAATTGAGCGAGAGAGAGGGTGTGGGAACTTCGGAAGAGGCCGTCGGGGTTCGTGAGGGTGAGAGCAACCACTTGAGGGTCTATTTATAGGGTGTGGGAGTTTCTTTAGGGTTTTCCCAACCCTGCCGCCACCCTAGATTTGGGCGTTTCTCCTAGTCGTGATGAGAGCCTATCATATTAGGGTCAAGAAGGTTCCTCTCCTTCTCCCGGACTCAGGGAAACAATCGCTAGGAGTGCACATGCACTGGTTTGTGAGAAAAACGATGGGGAAAACCCCCCTGTAACCGTGCTACAGTCTGAGATCTGCTAGGACTCGATGATTAGCAGTGCCCGTTGGATCAAGATCCAATGGCTATCAATGCATGCGCTCAACCAAAGGAAAGGAGTTTTTCCTATTTTCCAAGATAATTCACATTATTAAGGATAATTGGAAAAAACAATAACTCCCAAATTAAAACTCCTTTTTATCTCAAATTTTAAGAGAACCTCGTTTATGCTTTTATCTCTCATCATAAAAAAATTGGGATCATTATCTAAAGAAAAATAACCCTTTTCTTTAGTTTCGAGTTAACACTTATTTATTTGTATTTTCCACATATTTTCTATTTCCTTTGCCATTATATTATTATCCTGAGTTCCTTGAACCTCAGGGAACCTGAATATCTCAAAATTCCATTTTGGACAATATTCCTTATCCTTTTATTCTTCTTTTAATTGGATTCCTTTTTCTTTTCTTTTTTTATTTTTCTTTCAATTGGGCTTAATAGCCAATAAGGCCCATTAAGAAAACATACAAGGCTATCATACATGAAATTCATTCAAATCAAACCATTAAATCAACCAGTGATTTCATTTATTTCTTAAAAGAAAATTTACAAATCTTACTACATGCTCTAAATACCATAGTGTATACACTTGACGGTGTACCATCTAAATCAGTTCAAAAGACACCATATGAGATATGGAATGGGAAGCATCCCAATATGCCTTTTATGAGGACTTGGGAATGTGAAGCTTATGATAAAAGGATTTTTTATGATGAGCTTGGTCTTAAATCTAATAAATGTTATTTTTTTTAATATCCTAAAGAAAAAAGAGGATATTACTTTTATTCCCAATCTAAAAACAAAGTATTTGTTCTGACAAAAAAAAACAAAGTATTTGTTGCCAGAGATGGTACATTCCATGAGATGGATTTCATTTCCAAAGGAATCAGTGGGAGAAAGGTAGAGCTTGAAGAGGTTCAAGACCAACAAGAAAACATTGAACCAATAGATGACCCTGAGGAAACTAGAGAATCACATGGTGTTGTGGAATCTCAAATCCTCGGGTAACACAGGAACCTCGTAGATCTAATAGGACACACCTTGATCTTGAGATATTTGGATATATTATAACTCAGAAAGGCAGTGAATTGGTCATAGATGATGAGACAATATCCTATAAAGATTCTATTGAGGGCCTAGAGTCTAAAAAATGGCTAGAGGGCATGGGATCTGAGATGGAATCCATGTATACCAACAAAGTATGGACTTTAGCGGATCCACCTAAAGGGGTAAAACCCATAGGGTGCAAGTGGGTCTTCAAGAAGAAGACGAACATGGATGAAAAGTTCAAACCTATAAGGGAAGATTGGTTGCAAAGGGTTTCAAACAAATTCATGGTTTTGACTATGAAGAAACCTTTTCTCCAGTGGCCATGGTTAAATCCATCAGGATCATGCTTGCTACTACAACTTATCATGACTGTGAAATTTGGTAGATGGAAGTTAAAACAACATTCCTTAACCGGAATTTACTCGAGGATGTGTACATGACACAACCTAAGGGTTTTATCAATACAAAGTAAGCAAATAAAGTATGTAAGCTACAAAGGTCAATCAATGAATTGAAGCAAGCATATTGGAGCTGGAATATTCATTTTAATGAGACAATCAAAGAGTTTGGCTTTTTTCAAAATGAAGATGAGCCTTGTGTGTACAAGAAGGTTAGGGGGAGCATAGTGGCATTCCTTATATTATATATACATGACATATTATTAATGGGGAATGGCATTCCTACTTTATAAAAGGTAATGACATGGCTTGGAAATACTTGGGAGAAGCATCCTACATCTTAGGGATAAAGATCTATAGAGATAGATCCAGAAGACTTTTCAGGCTAAGTTAAAGCACATACATTGACAAAGTGTTGAAGCAATTTAATATGGAGAACTCAAAGAGAGTAAACCTACTTGCATGCCATGGTGTCCCCATCTCTAGAGATCAACATCCTATTTCTTGTGATGAAAGGGAACCCATATGTGAGATTCCATATGACTTACCAATTGGATCAATCATGTATGCAATGTTGTGTGGCCTTCCAGACATCTCGTATGTATTGAACATGATGAGCATATATCAATCAGATCCAGGTGATGCTCACTAGATAGCCATAAAGTACATCCTCAAGTACTTAAGAAGGACCGAGGATAAATTCTTGGTCTACAGTGGAGAGGAAGAATTGGTGGTAAAAGGTTACATCGATGCAAGCTTCTAGACTGATCAAGATGATTACGTCTACAGTGGAGAGGAAGAATTGGTGGTAAAAGGTTACATCGATGCAAGCTTCTAGACTGATCAAGATGATTACAAGCCACAATCTGGATTTGTGTTGTACCTCAACAACAGAGTTGTGAGTTGGAAGAGTTCCAAGCAAGAAACAATTCCTGATTCTACAACAAAGGCTGCGTATATTACTGCATTGAGTGCATCTAAGGAGGTTGTATGTATCAAGAAGTATATAACAGAACTTAGGGTCGTTCCATGCATCAGTGAGGCAATTGGGCTATATTTTGGCAACAATGGAGCTATTACGCAAGCTAAGGAACCCAGATTACATTAGCACTCAAAACATATACAAAGGTGGTTCGATCTGATACGAGATATCATGTAGTGTGGAGATGTAAAGATTTGCAAAGTACCAACTAAAAGCAGCATTGTTGATCCCTTGACAAAAGCACATCCACAACAAAAGCATGATGGACATGTAAGATAAATTAGAGTATGATTCGTAGGTGATTGGCTCTAAGTGCAAGTGGGAGTCTGTTGGTATGTATGCCCAGAGATCCAATCATGTGATGATTTTAATGTCATAAATTGTAATTGATGTGAATAATAAATAAAGGCAAGCTTCCAATTTATTCTATATAATTCAATTATGAGATAATGATGTAACATTATAAATGTCTAGAGAATAATATTACTCAATGACGTGTGTCTTCAAGTTTTATCCTTGTCAAAATGAGATCATACAGATGTTAAGAGTACATACACATATTGTCATTATGTCCCTGATCAGTTATTATTGTGGAAGATTGATAGGCAATAATAGTACATGAGATCAGAGTGTGGGTTGGTTGATGACGCTATCTCGTGAGTCATGATATGTCTATATCAAACCAAACACACATATACATGTTAGAGAATAGTGTATCAAACAAACCCACCGTGAGACTGACACATGGAAGCCATCATCATGGAATTCATAGTCAGTTGTCACAATGATGGTGGTGGATGTGGTTCTTAGACCTGAAACCACTACACTCAATACATGTTGTTGGGTACACTTTGATCAAACACAGTCCTGAAATATGGGTTGTTATAACAATGATGATTGGGTGGGTTTGACGCATGGGGATTGACTGTGAGTGATATATATGGGATTTTTCCCTCCTATGGGAGTTTAATGTTCTAGGCCTCTTGATTAGCGAGATTGAGAAAAGCATAATATCACATACAACACTAGAATACTACATGAAAATATTTGATCAAGTAAACAATCATACATATGTATCACATTTCAAACAATAAATCCATAGTCATATAATTATTTAAATCACATACCTAATTCATAGATTTCATAACATAACTTATCCTTGACAATATGGCCATAAGCAACACCTGATTAACAACAAGATTACATACATGTATTAGATTCTCATCATTACTCGGAACTATCTCCATTTTAGGGTTTTGGTCATGTTAGGTTTTATATTGGATAATTACATGTTTTATGATAGAATAGTGACTTAGTGCCCTTAATAAAGGTATGGTTCAAGTTTCATGTCATTTTGATGTTCCATCTATAATCTATGATCACTACAAGATTTGAGTCACATATGTACAATTTACGATCAAAAGACTCAGAACAGGGCAAATAAGGTTGTGATCATCAAGACTCTAGAACCAAGAATCAAAGATGGTTTAGGTCAACAAAATTACGTCATAAGAAACACATTCCCAAAAATAAGTGGTTTTCCCCCTAGTGTCTAGGGATCATACTCCCAACCTTACTTATCAACATTTCAACATATATGCAAATAATATACCATTAGGGGTCAACATGATATTTGGTGGATATCCACAACAAGATGATCAGGAATAAAAGAATCAAATATGATTTAATAGGAGAGATCATAGTCATACAATTCTCATTTGATTAGCACAAAAGGAAGATAAACAAGCAATGTGTAGACATTTATGTCGAAAAGGTGCACATACATCATTATATAATAAAAAAAGTTGGCCTTAGCCCATGGGTCATAACAATCACAAATTACTAAGTTTAGACATCTACTAGAGTTGGAGGCATCAAGGGGTCAAAGGTATCATTTTGGATCAAGTATAACCAAGCCTATACATGTATGGGACATTTGCATGCATATGATGGCATATTACCTAAACAAGAGAAATAGAGGTTTCATAGTGATACAAGAGTCACGGAGATTCATATAATTACTGATTTTACAAGTTAGGCAAGCTTAGATGGCACAAAGAAATAAGATTAGCAATCTATGGTAAGGTCCATCGTTTACATTAAAGCCTCAATCCTACCATCCACAACCGTGATAATGGAAGAAAGGAGAAGGCACTAGAGAAAAGGGGGATTCTAGGGCATGAAAGAGATGAACAAGGAGTGAGAATTAAAGGGGGCAAAGAAAAATGAAGTTTGGCGGATTCAATTGCCCAAAGCAATCAAGGATCGGCCCCCATTGGTCGCGCTACTATAGTAATTGTGGGCACCTTGTACTGACCAAGGGAGGAGACAACTTTAGAACCATCAGATCGAGATCTACGGTCAGAAAAGAAAGGAAGCAATAGGGTTTCCACAAGTAAAGATAGAGCCGCACCCCACCCCAGATGGACCTATTAAAGCTGAAAACAAACAAGATCAAATGATTCAATTGAAATTTGAGATGATTTTGAAAAGCCATAACTTGGGTTATGAATGTCACATTGAGATGATTTTTAAACCATTGGAAAGATAACTGAATCATATATCTCATGAAATATATTATAGAGCAATATGATCACACTAATAAGGTTTAATTTCAGTGGTAAAAGGGTGAATCATTAAATAATGAAACTTAGATCAAAAGAGCAAATTAAGGACACCTAGTGTGAAAATGATCATATATGTGATCAAAATAGAGAATTATCACACCTCATTTATTAGATTAATATCCAATTGAGTCAGTTGAGTAACAAAAGAGAGACCAAATGTACATTCTATAAGTGAGAAAAGTTAGGTTGTCACATCCTTCCCTCCTTAAAATAGTTTCATTCTCAAAATTTGTACAGGATCATAGTTAGGGGTTAAAGCTTGAGATCAAGAGTCTAAGTCAACATTTCATCATCTTTAGGTGACCAAGGCTTAGTATCAATGCATCTGACACCATTGAGTGCATACTTACATTTCCATGATTAAGGGTGTACAAGCCCCATTATGTATACATTTTATTTAGTGTTCCACCATATTATGACATCATCACAACATTACGCTTTTCCCATCCCTTAGTATCCCTACATTAGGGTTTGTGTTTATATATTTGTACAAGACTAAGGTGTATTATCAAGATCTATATTTTGAATTCTCAAATGAACATGTTCCCAATCATGATTATCACATGGGATTACCATTGAACGTGTGTATTTTATCATTATACTAGATTTCATGCATATTTTAGTTTTCTCCCAAAAATCTACCAATTGGGAGAAATTATGTTCATCATTTTTCATTTTTGAATCTGAAATTAATTAATTTATTCATCACATTCATTTGAGTTATGACCCCAAGAGCATCGTCATATTGATTTAAACACTCCTCATTTTTATATGAGATTAGGTATGTTACCCATGATTATTCAAGCAAAGATACCTAGGCATCATCGTATCAAGTTCGTGATTTCAAAATTACATCTTTTATGCAAGGTATCCTTTCATATTAGGTCTAGCTTATGAGAGTGACTTATCATATGCATTCAAAGTTTATCATAAGTGAGAGTATTTCATGTATCATGCATCATTCAAGGTACAACATTATCATCGACATCTGGGTTTCAAAATTATCCCACTTGTATATCAAAAGAGCTCCAAAAGCTCAAGCCACTCAAGCAAATACCTATCTATGTCCAGGAAAAACATGCTAACCACCAACATCTACACATGTCAAATCTTTGCCCAACATACCGAACTAGAGCAACCCATATATTCCTTAATATCAAACTACTAACCCAAGTATGTGGCTCATCATGAAGATAACATGACATGTACATGATTTTTGGGTCTTGGGACATCTCCCTCACCTATACAAGAAACATCATATATTCAATTTCCTCTTCTCCAGGGCTAGATCTTTTCATAGGAAATTTAGGGTTCAACATTTTCTAGGGACCACAAACAAGGTGACTCAACTCATTACTTAGAAGTATTCTATCTAGGGACCCATCATCATGTGTTTTAGTATGCATAATTATCAACATTTCATAAGTTTTAGAGTTTAGGTACTCTTACCTTCTCCCATGTTAGATCCACTCATATCAAGAGTTTACGATTTTCATGTCCCATGCTAGAGGTCCTTCTTTGTAAATGTGCATGTGACTCAATATATGATATTGAGCTTACATGTATCTCAGACAATATGCTCTGGTTCATGAAACAAGATTGAATAATAATGAGGGTTATTGCTCCATGCCTCTAATTCAATATGGACATCAGTGCCAAAGGAACTATACAAGCACTATAACACCATACACAAGTTGTAGGTTGAAGTTGTTCCCCAACTTTCCATTCACTTGGGTAGCATTGATGTGAGACTAGGCACCACTCCTTTCTTGTGATGTCATAAGTTGTAATGGACATTCCCTGCCAAGGTGATATGGGACCTATAGGGTCAGACAAATAGGTCTTGACCTAGATGTGAAGTTTAGACCTCGAAATGACATTTGAATTAAGTGCTAATTTGTTTAGGCATTTGATTTATGCAACAAATAGGATGACATCGCTACCAAATGCCCATCTCACATGTTGAGACGACCATCTGGAAGTTCCAAATGATCGTCTCAAGAGTTGAGACGGGCATCTGGGTGTCAGGCCTAGTTGTGAGTTGAAATTAGTAAAGGAACAAACTGACCCAACCATATCGGCTTGACTCAGGTCACCAGATGACCGTTTGGGTGACTGAGACTGCTGTCTCCCATATGTGAGATGGTTCAATTTGGTCGGGGAAGGTTCTAGATGATTCCCTATTCATTTCTCTTGAGCAATACTTGTTACACAAGAAAATAAATGTCTAGCATTGATGGGATTTTTTTTCTAAATTTGTGTACAACTGGGAAACTATGAACAATCGTCTAGCAGTGTGAGACGACCATTTCAACTGCTGAAGGTTGTGAAATTTTGAAAATTGTTGCGAAAATTCAAGTTCTTCTGGTCCCTTCCACTCCAGCATTGACTGGGAACCTGAACCCAAACCCCGCCTATAAATAGAGGGGTACTGGGGGTTCCCAGAGTACAACATAGACAATTAAGAAAAATTTTCTCTAACAAACATTGTCCTCTCTAGTTGTGGTAACCAAGAGAGGCCGATCAAGTTCAACTTAACTAGGGAGGAACAACAAGGGAAAGAACAATTGAGATCATTGTTGTGGGAGAGCAAGTCATTGACTTCTACACTGAAAAAGAGCAACAACTCCTACCTGATCATTCTAGTAGAGTGACATGAGTTTTCGGTGGTCCATGTGGACTACCATAGTGGTGGGAAGCCATTGTTTGCCGCTTGGAGGATAGCATCAACTATTAGTCTGTGACAAGAGGAGCTGCTGAAGAAGACGATGTTCATGGCTACAGTCCGTGGTGTTGACCAGGAGGAGCAGCAATCAGATGAGTCCTAGTGCAAGTAGGATTGAGAGTTATATCCTCAAAACCATCCTTACTACATTATAGTTATTGACGTGATCTATTAATTATGGGGAATATGGTAGAAAATTTTAAATTCTACTGCCTACTATGTACCTTATTTCCCAACACACTTGTGGGTGAGATTGTCATACTATCATTTCTATATAATATAGGGACTTTACATCCATAACAAATATTTTGTGCAATAAAAATTCCTCATCAGAAGGTGATAGAGAAATCTCTTACTATGAATAATTACAAACAACACCATAAGCCTTATGAAGATTTTCTTGTTACAATTGACGAGGTGGTTGTGGTGAAACCCTAGTAGCCACCTAAACTAGTACACATGGATGGTGTCCTGATGAATATTTTAGGGAGAAAAAACCACCAAAAACATTTATAAACCACACCATCAACATCATATAGTAAATCTAGGGGGGGAGACGTTTTATTTCCATATAGCCTATAGAAGACCAAAACAAATTAACAATTCAAGAATTTTCTTGATATAGTTTGTTGGTTGCATGTCGACCTTCCCCTAGTGGAAGCCCTTGATATTATTCTGTCTTATGAAAGATTCTTCAATGAAATTATCAACAATAATAGAAAAATAGTGGATTAAGATATGACATTATTTAATGAGGAAGTGAGCATGTTGATTTTAAGAAATTTGCTAAAGAAATGAAAGAATGTAGTGTATTTTAGCATATCATGCTCTATCAGAAAATTCCATTTTGGAGACATTGTTTTTTATTTGGTTGAAATCATTAATAACATTCTTTGGAAGACCGTCAAGAAAATGTAGTTGAGTTGGATCATGGGAGAAACATGACCATTTACTTGGTTGATATGTCCTTTGTCAAACCTTACGACATACATGAAAATGTTTTGGTTAAGGTGGAAAAATTCATTTTACCAACAGATACTATGGTAATGGAAATATAAGAGGACTATGGTTTGGAAATTATTTTTGGAAGACCATTCTAGGCCAAAAAATATGTCACATTGGAGTTGTGAGAAGGGAGACTCACTTGAGTCATTTAAGATGCAAAATGGAGCACAAACTCCCAGAGTAAACACAAGGGAAACATGGCAGTACATTAAAATGCCTTAATCGTGCAACACATTGACAAGGATAAGCCTTCAATTCTTAAATCACGACTTAGTAGGAAACATGTTTCGTCTCACTTGTACTTTCACACTAAATATTTTCTTTTTGTGAGTTCATGCGCCAAGTACACTAGGGGTCACTATAATTGGAGGTAATGGGAGAAGACTACATAGTTTCCTTGTTAAGAACCATGAAATATCTAGATGACCCAATGTAATTTGAAACTCCATTTCTTACAAGAGAATAGTTGCAGGATTTTAGCATTCTTATCCTAGGCTACCCCTCAATGCTTTCTTGAAGAATATGACAGACAAACTCTTCATGCTAATCATTCTAATTAGTGTGTGGGGTTGTTGTAATTGGTACTAATTCACTATGCAAAGAACTTTGAAGATCTAGGATCACAACCTCTCACCTTGTCCCATCTCTTGAATACCCTCCTAAACTTCAATTTTGAAGTTGCAACTGCGTGAATAAATGCATATTCATCCTTTTTTTGTTGCATTCCTGGCCTAGTTTTACATTTGATTCCCTCATTTTCTTTAACAATAGCTTACATTTAGGTTTCCTTAATTTCAACTAAAATGATTTTGGTAAAATTCTATGGTTTCCATGACAGGCTTGATATTCATATCATGTGCACCAACATAGGAAATGACAGTCATACAAACTGACTAGCAGACTGATGCACTAAGTTTTAGCTACTTTTCACATGCTTGTTTTTCGTGGATTTATTGCATAATATCAAAATATGATATTATTTATGAATTGTTTATCATTATTATATTGTGAAACACTATTGCATCAAATAATAAATATTTTTACTAAATTATGCTAAATTATCAATTTTTATTCAGACTTATGTTGGTTTTCCTCATTTCAGGCTATTTGAGCACTTTGAACACAAATTCGTGCTACCGACACCAAAGTCAGTGGTGCTGAAATTTTGGAAATCTTAGTGCTACGTATAAAGCACTTAAGTGCTACTGAGATTTTGTTTGATTCTACCAAAAGAAGGATTTGGTGGTAGTGCCTCACAACTGAGAAAGAATCAGGAACCAGACTTTATCATTTTGGTGCCACTAACACCCTTGTCGTTCGTACTGTCTTTTGCATCTAGAGAAAGTGAGAACTCTAATGAATCAATTTAGTGCTACCAACATACTCATCGATAGTACTGACACTTATTGAGGGTTTCAAGTCATCCGACAATTCAGTGCCACCGACATCTAGTTGGTGGTACCGACTCTACAAGATCAATGCAGATTAAAGTTAACAATGATCTGATGGCTGGGACTTAATGACAGCCCCATCCCACATATGACCTAAATGGAGTTCGGACAAAAGAAAATATCATGTTTTATCTCATTGCAACATAGCACGGAGCTGAGAGAGGAGTAAATGAATGAGATAGCCATGTACCAAATGTTCCGAGCACTTTTGGGAAGCAATTTCACATCTAGGACATGATGGATCAAGACACCTGTCAGAGGGAATGATTTGTAGCAGCTTCACTGAGGATTATCATTGATTTTTCTGATGCTTAGCTCTTTTTCTTTCTCTTTCTCTCTATATTCAATGATAGAAATCATGTAGGATTGATCCCCTTGTTCCTTAGGACCTGGTAGTAGACCAATTTTTCATTGTATTTGAATTCCATGATTATATATATACATATATAAATATATCTATATATATTCCTCTAATTCTAGACATAAATCTACAATTACTTAATGAATTATTTGTGCCAGATCGCCACAATTAGTATTTTTAAAAAAAATTCTTCAAGGGAGGGATTAAGGGTTGGACAAGTCCTACATTTACATTGCCAATCTCATGCCTCAAGAGATGGATTATAGATGTGAAGGGAATAACCTAGAGAGATCATTAATGCACCTGTCTAATTATTAAATCACTACCAAAGTGGGGTTTGTCTTACCACAAGTAGGTATAATGCTGCGGGAGCTAGTAATACTTTCTACAGGTCCTTAGTCTAGGGTTAAGGGTAAATGATTTTTGATAAATGGAGTTAAATGCAATGTATGTCCTTCTAAAGTTGTAATCCTAAGGAGTCTGTCAATTCCTTATCACATTCCACTTAATTTAAAATTTACCCTTGTATGTAGTTATAAACAAACAAGCATGTGCCTTTTTAAGGCCTAGATGATTAGGTTATAGCTAGTAGTAGCCTATGGAGTACATTTCCCTGAGTTTGAAATCCGTGCCTCGTAGGCCTATACTATTCAACATGTACACTTAAACTTTACATGCATAGTTTAGGAATATCATGTTTTTGGCACCAGAACCGAGGAAACGACAACTCCAACACTATGAGTGTTATGACCAACCACTCTAGGCCATTTCTTTTTCTTTTATTTACTTTTCAAAACTTTTCTATGAAATTGAGCATAATTAAAAAAATACTTTTATCAATTCACGAGTATTCTATGTTCTTACATAGCCATTAAGTTTTAGATACTAGTGCAAGGTTCACACTCAAATCAAAGATGACACAGAGTCCACTCGAACTATTATATATCTAGAGGATATTTGTCGTAAAGTAAGAGAATTTGGAGATTAGTTGAGAAGCTCATCCAAACCTCACCACCTCAAGAAAAGTAGGAACATGCAGTAGATATGGATCCACATTATGAAGAACATGTTGAAGAAGGACCTAAAGAACAGACTTATGGGAGAAATTAGGCATACTAGCCACAACTAAACTTGGACCGATCGAACGACATATAATAAACATGGGCAGTTACAATATAGATCGTGGACTGGTTGCACTGATTCACTTTCAATCATTCCATGGTTGCAGTATGGAGGACCTGATGGTACACATTGACATCTTTATGGAAAGTTTTGATATGTTAAAGATTAGTAGGGTCCCAGCTACAATGATATACTTGAAGCTATTCTCATACTCATTGTCAGACAAGGCAAAGAAATGATTTCTTAGTCTTCCTTAGAATCTATAGAGACCTAGGATGATATGATAGATGCATTCTTTGAGAGGTATTTCCCACCACAAAATATGCATGACTTGGTTGGGTGAATCTACAATTATAACAACTTGCTGAGGAGTCCTATTCACTAGCATAGGAGATATTTCATAATATCCTTAGGAAGGTCCCTCATCATGGGATTTATCTTTATTCCCAGGAAGAGAAATTTTATTATGGGCTACATAAGGGGGAGACAACTACTCTTGGTAGTGCAAGAGAAAATTTCTTTTTGAATAATAAAGCTACAAGGTGTTACAAGATGTTAAAGAACATCTGCAAGAGTCAATCTTGGAGAGAAGAGTGTGAATCACTAGCAATCGTCAAAAGTTTTGTGGAATCAAGGGAGATCACATCCTTGAAGGAAAAGATGGACATCCTCATAAGAAGACTTGATCAGAAATATGGAACCTCATCTGGACATGAAGAGGAGGAGTGCATGTGCTCTTATCAATAATATCAACAAGATAGAGGTCCTAGTATGATAGACATAATTGAAGACATTCTATATAGAATAATGACTTAAAATGAAGCCTTACTAGACCATACTAAATGGGTGCAACAAAACCTAGAAGCTCGGATCTACAACGTTGAAAATCAGATCTCATAGCGAACAACTGATAGGAACATGGAGACAACTCATCAACATCATGAAGTAAATTTTATCTCTACTCTCAAGGAACCAGATCATGTTACTGAGAAGTCATCAGAGAAACACACTCTAGAGCCAGATTGGGTGTATGTCCCAGAAGTTCCATTTCCCCGCAGCCTATACAGAAGACTAGGAGGATGTAGAACGCTTGTGCATTATGCTCACACATGCACTTCAGTCAATACAGGGTCAACAACAAATGTCAAGGATAACCCATCTTCACTAGTTATGCAAGACAAGGAACTTCAAAGCTCCAACATTGCTATGTCACCACCTCCAGTCCCAGAAAATGTGCCTTTTCAAGAAGCACATGTGAAGGTTCCACTTTGCAGTGGATCAGTCATAATCAACAAGGAGGCCTCCAAAATTGAGAAGAGGCAACCACATTCCATCCCACCCATAAAAGACATTCTAGATTCTATCCTAGGAGGTGGTGTTGAAGCAAGTTTAGGGGAGGATATCCAAAATGTTCCCTACATTCCTCCTCACAAGTGTGTAGAGAAGCCACTTGTGCCATTCCCAGATAGTCTGAAGCCAAGAATGGAGGAAAAATAATTTAAAAAATTCATATATATCTATCTAAAGCTCCACATCAACATCCTACTCATGGAGGCGATAGAAAAAAATCCCACATATGGAATATTCCTGAAGGATATCATCAATAAGAAGAGAGGAACAAAAGATACAAATGTATTACATGTTGATGAAGTGGTTACTGTGAAGATGCAATGAATTTTTTGATGAAGATAAAAAACCCATGATGTTTCTACATCCCTTGTTCTATAGGCAACAAAGAGAGTGTGAATTAGGGGTGGGCATAAATCTCATGCCTCTCTCCAAATTCAGAAGGTGGAATTGAAGAAACCAATATATACGTCCATGAAAATCCAGTTGGTGGACAGATGAATTGTGAGGCCTTACAGGATATGTGAAGGTGCCTTAGTCAAAGTCAACAAATTCATCTATCATGTTGATTTTCTAGTTATGGACATGCATGAGATGTGAGGATTTGAGATTTTGTTAGGAAGGTCATTCCAAGTTATGTCTGATGTGATCATTGCCATGGGTAGAGGCTACTTGAAAATCAGAAAATATGATGACAGAGTGGAGTTTAGACTTCCAAATATGTCTTCACAACCATTTTCTGACTACCTAGCCTAATGAAAATGACCTTTTCGAGCATTGGACATTAAATAAGGGTACTCATGGGAGGAAACCCAATTTTATTTTTGTTTTTACTTCTTCTTTAGGTCTTTTAATTAGTTACATTTCATTTTTGTCTTGTTAGATTTTAAACTGATGTATAAAAGGCACCTTGATGACTTTTTTGGTATGTAGAAAGTGTCAAAGTCAATACCACTAAAACCAAAGGAGGTGGCACCGACGTACGAAAAATGTTCAATAGGGATTTGACAAAAATTTGATACCATAGATACACAAGTTTGGTAGTATCGAATCCATGACAGATTGAAGTCAATGAAAAGTAGATATCACCAACATCTAAGTTACAAGAATTTTGTCGATACCAACAATACACAAGTCATTGGCACCTACACATAAGTCGGTGGCACCAACTCATACATCTGAAAGGAGGATAAAGGATGTCATATCTTGGTACCACCGACACATAAGTCGGTGGAACCAACACTAAGGGATAGAAACCAACAGAACTTGACCACAGAGCCCACCAGGAACATTTTAGCCACAAACACCACCAACGCCACTACACATGGTACCCTATTCCACCACTTTTTTTGAATTATGACTATGCGGACATAGTCAAGTTCAAGCTTAGGGGGGTGTTGGAATGACTTTATCTATTTTATCTTTTATCTTGTTTTAGTTTTTCATATTTGTAAGTAAACAATCCACATCTATCAAGTCTAATCATGGAGCTTAATTATCATAATTTCATCTATTGTCAAAGAAAAAAATGTGTATCATGTCCTTGTAAAGAAATTTAAAATTTTGAAAATGATTACAACTTTTTAAGGTTGTTTTGGAAACGTCTAAGGTAGCACCAACTAGAGGAAGTTTATGGGTTAGCCAACTTGAGGACACTTTTTTGGTAACCTAGGAGACTCACACTACTACAAAAATAGTGTTCAGTGTCGCTTTTCTGGGCGTCGGTTATTAAGGAAAATCGACGCCTATAATATCAGGCGTCGGTTATTTAGGCAAAGCGACATCTATATTCGAAGACCAGCAAGACACGGGTATCGCTTTGTATTCAGCATCGGCTTACTATAACCAACCAACGCCTAAAAGCACCCGCGAAATCCAATTTTCGACCGAAAAAAATTTGGGCCACATACAGCGTCGGGTTTTTAACTATTCACCGACGCCTATTTAAAATGAAATTCTGCGCGAAAAGTTCCACTTTAGGTGTCGGTTATCCTTGGATAACCGACGCTGATAATAGTTCCCGCCAACTAATTTGGGGTCAGTTTTTTACTATCAACCGACGCTGAAGATAATAGGCGTCGGTTGTTTGAAACAACCGACGCTATTTGGGAACTTAATAGCCCCGCGAAACAGAGAACTCTTCCCCATTTCTCTGTTTCATTGCGAACCTCCTGCTAGGTCTGGCGATTCTTACCGCCGGTGCTCCCCGCCGTCGTTGCCCCCCTCCCTCGTGCCGCCACCTCTGTTGCTCCCCCACGCCGCTGCTCCTCTCCTCACTACCGTGCCGCTCCTCTCCTCAGCTTTCCTCGCCGCCGCGCCGCTGCTCTCCTCGCCGCCGGTGGCTTCTTTGGTGTTGTCCTTGCCGGCGCCGGCTGCCTGTAGGTCTCTGCTCAGGCTGCTGCTCTCCAGGCCAGGCATTCTTCCTCTTCCCTCAAGGTACTTCCTTCTTCCTCCTTCCTTCCTCCGCCTAGGCGGCTGCTTGGGCGGTGCCAAGGCACGCCAAGGCTGCTGCTGGGTGTTTTTTTTATTTTTTATTTAAGTTATTTACTTATTGGTAACTTGATAAGTAACTCATATCCATTGATGTTGAAGTAAGTTAGGAAGCCAGTTTGTTGACAGTGATATCTGATTATCCATCTGACTTTGGTTCTTCATCCTATTCATCATGGTGGCATTGCCTCATACTGTGGTTAACTAGGGGAAGTAACATTTTTCTGCAATGTAACTTATCAAAACATGTAGAATAAGTAACTAAAGAACTAGGAGTAGGAACATGTATAATGGGTACATCACAATGGTGAAAATTTAGCTCAAATGAGTGAATTGCTTGATTTTTTTTGAAAGCTCTAGTTATACTTCTTATATTTTAATGTGATGTTACTCTATGCATGTTTCATGTTTGGTACACGACTGAAGCAGCGGTATATTAATAAAAAAAATGATTGTCTTTGTTTCAATATTGTTGAGTATATTGAGAATCCTAATCACCCTTCTTGCTTAATGATGAACTGTAATGCACACATGTGACATGCTTGGAATGTAAATAATGAACTTTTCCCTAAATTGCCAATCATGCTTTTAAAGACATCAATAATCACCCTAACTTGAAGAACTAGGATTGTAGGTATAAGAATGACAGCACATGTATTTGTTGGCCTAGAAACCCGTCCAAGATTTACTCATTAGGAGTAAATCTTGGATAGTCCCCAGTTTGGGACTGTTCTTGAACACCTAATATCACTTACGATGTAAGTGTATAATGTGTATTGGGTTTTCAAGAAAATTTCAGTAGCATTTCCCCGTTTGTTCTCTAAGTACATACGTACTTAGAGAACAGCGGGGAAATGCTGCCGAAATTTTCTTGAAAACCCAATACACATTATACACTTACTAGTGAGATTAGGTGTTCAAGGATGGGATAGGTGGTACACATTTATTATATATAAGAATGACATCAAATGTGTTTGTTGGCCTAGAAACCCATCCAAGATTGACTCATTAGGAGTAAATCTTGGATAGTCCCCGGTTCGGGACTGTTCTTGAACACCTAATCTCACTTAGGATGTAAGTGTATAATGTGTATTGGGTTTTCGAGAAAATTTCGGTAGCATTTCCCCATTTGTTCTCTAAGTACATATGTACTTAGAGAACAGCGGGGAAATGTTGTCGAAATTTTCTTGAAAACCCAATACACATTATACACTTACTAGTGAGATTAGGTGTTCAAGGATGGGATAGGTGGTACACATTTATTATATATAAGAATGACATCAAATGTGTTTGTTGGCCTAGAAACCCGTCCAAGATTGACTCATTAGGAGTAGATCTTGGATAGTCCCCGGTTTGGGACTATTCTTGAACACCTAATCTCACTTAGGATGTAAGTGTATAATGTTTATTGGGTTTTCGAGAAAATTTCGGTAGCATTTCCCCATTTGTTCTCTAAGTACATATGTACTTAGAGAACAACGGGGAAATGCTGTCGAAATATTTTTGAAAACCCAATACACATTATACACTTACATCCTAAGTGAGATTAGGTGTTCAAGGATGGGATAGGTGGTACACATTTATTATATATAAGAATGACATCACATTATACACTTAGGATGTAAGTGTATACCCTAATCTTTTCCTAATATATACTTGTTTCCTAATATATACTTGTTTTATCTGATCATAGAATGGATAGATCATGGATGTCCATTCGTAATCGTTGCACCCCAGAGTTTATATCTGGTCTTGATCAGCTTATTAGATTTGCCGAGGAACATAGGAAAAAACCTACAGATAGGTTCTACTATCCATGTAGGCATTGCGGTAACAACTTGAAAGTCAACACTGGTGAGGAAATCAAAAGTCATGTCATGTGTAACAGGATTGTACAAGGCTATACAGAATGGCACTGGCATGGAGAGATTTCAAAATCGAAACCAGTAGATGTCGATAGCAGTGCTTGGGTGGAAGAAGAAATTGCCTCCGATGACATAAATGTGAACGAACCAGTTCCAGCAGACATCGTTGATGCGATGTTGGATAGTTGTAGGGTAGAGCACATCGATCCACCTCCTATCTTTAGAAACATTGTGCATGATGCTGAGATACCGTTATACACAGGCTGTGCTATGTTTATGAAGCTTAGAGCTGTGTTGAGATTGTATAAGTTGAAAGCTAACAATAGATGGAGCGACAAAAGCTTCACTTCATTGTTGACTTTGTTGAAAGAAATGCTTCCTGAAGGAAACGAGCTGCCAATCTCAACATACCAGGTAAAGAAAATGTTGTGCCCAATGGGAATGGAGGCCAAGAAGATACACGCATGCCCGAATGATTGTGTATTATTTCAAAAGGACTATGTAGATTTGAAATATTGTCCAAAATGTGGTGCGTCAAGTTATAAATTGACGACTTCGGGGGAGTCCAAAACTGGTTCTCCTACCAAGGTGTTGTGGTATCTACCTATAATATCACGGTTTCAACGCTTGTTTGCAAATCCGAAAGATGCGAAGAATTTGAGGTGGCATGCAGATGTTAAGAAAAATAATGATGGGATCCTACGACATGCGTCTGATTCCCCACAGTGGAAGAAGATTGATCTATTGTACCCCAAATTTGGTGAAGAAGATAGGAATCTAAGACTTGGGCTTTGTACATATGGGATGAATCCATACGGGACATTGAGCAGCCAACATAGCACTTGGCCAGTCATGCTTGTTATATACAATCTTCCTCCCTGGATGTGTATGAAAAATAAGTATGTTATGTTGTCGTTGTTGATATCGGGCCCTAAACAACCCGGAAATGATATCGATGTTTATCTTGAACCTTTGATTGATGACGTAAAGAAACTTTGGGCTGAAGGTGTGATGACCTATGATGCTTCAACAAGAGAGACATTTCGTTTGCACGCTATGTTGTTTTGCACTATTAATGACTTTCCAGCATATGGGAATTTGTCTGGATATAGTGTCAAAGGAGATAAAGCGTGTCCTATATGTGAAGAAAACACTGATTCAATAAGACTAAAACATGGCGGCAAGACTGTATATCTTGATTCATTCAAGAAGAAGTCAATATTTTGGGATCTTCCTTATTGGAGTTCTTTGAAAGTCAGGCATTGTATCGATGTAATGCACGTTGAGAAAAATGTATGTGATAGCATCATTGGTACTCTGTTAAATATACCAGGTAAGACTAAAGATGGGATAAAATCTAAACTGGACCTACGTGAAATGGGAATAAGGTCAGAATTAATAGAATTACGTGAAATGGGTAACAAAAGAACATACTTACCTCCCGCTTGTTACACGTTGTCTAGAAAGGAGAAGAAAACTTTTTGTGAATGCTTGGTAAATGTTAAGGTGCCACATGGTTACTCATCCAACATCCGTAGATTGGTATCAATGAAAGATCTGAAGTTGATAGGTCTTAAATCTCATGATTGTCACACTCTAATGCAACAACTATTTCCCGTGGCAATTCGATCTATATTGCCGAAGCATGTAAGGTTTGCAATTACCAGACTTTGTTTCTTTTTCAACAGTCTATGCATCAAAGTTATTGACCCTGATACTCTCGATAATTTGCAAAGAGAAGTGGTTGTTACCCTATGTCAGCTTGAGATGTATTTCCCTCCTTTATTCTTTGATATCATGGTACATCTTGTTGTCCACTTGACTAGGGAAGTGAAAATGTTGGGACTAGTTTTCTTGCATTGGATGTATCCCTTTGAACGATACATGAGCATTTTTAAAGGTGATGTTCGAAACCGTTATCAGCCTGAAGGGAGTATTATTGAAGGTTATGTGGTGAGAGAGGTTATGGATTTTTGCAATGACTTTCTCAGTGGTAATGACACTCCTGATAATGACAAGAATATTGAGGAGGGCAAAGGAATTGTGGGATTACGGGTGAAAGTAATCAGCCGTGAGCAGTTGGAACAAGCTCACTTGTATATTTTACACAATATGGACGAAGTGAGTGTTTATATCGAGGAACATACCAATTTCATAAAGAGACAACATCCTCGAGCAAGTTCAATGTGGCTTGCTAGAGAGCATAATAAGACTTTTACTAAGTGGTTTGAAAATAAAGTCTTACATCAACTATCTCAAACACCAAATGATATTACAGAAACTATCAAATGCCTCGCCTTTAAACCAAAACCGAATGTTATGTCTTATGAAGGGTTTGACATTAATGGATTCACATATTACACAAAGCGCCAAGATGATAAGAGTGTCGTCCAAAATAGTGGGGTCACTCTTCAAGCGTCGACTATGTACTTTGCAAGTGCAAAGGATAAGAGTCCACGTGAAGCTAAAATGTCATATTACGGTGTCATTGAAGACATTTGGGAGTTTGACTACATAGATTTCAAAATTCCACTCTTTAAATGTAATTGGGTTGATAACACCAAAGGAGTTATAGTGGATGAATTGGGTTTCACTTTGGTGAACTTTGAAAAGATTGGCGAGAAGGGTGAACCATTCATATTGGCATCACAGGCGAAACAAATATTCTATATCGATGATCCTGCAAATGATAAATGGTCGGTTGTTCTTCATGGTAAAAGACAGTTCATTGAAGATCCTATAGATGAAGAAGAGTACTATGATAAGTATGATGACTCCAGTCCATTCTCAGTTGGGTTGCCAACTCCAAAAAATATTGAAGCTAATGATGACTTATATGTGCACGGAGATCACAATTAAGGATTGTTAATTGATAAAAGATCACAATTTTAGAGACATGTATGTTTATACAAATGCTAAATGTTTGCCTTTTTCTAGTTAATACAAATGCTAAATGTTTGCCTTTTTCTAGTTAATAAAAATGCTAATTGTTTGCCTTTTTAATGACATTTTCAGATGGCTGACCATGATGAGCATGATGTCCATGATGAGCATGAAGTCCATGATGAGCATGCTGTCCATGACGAGCATGGCGAGGATACCAATGTAAGTTCTAAAAGCACATCTTGTATTTCTATAAAATTCATTATCTTCTAGTTATGTCATATATCTTATATTTCTATATTGGGCTAATTCAGTGTGTTTATTTTTGTCAAATTTTAGGTTCATGATGCACATGTACCCACTGAAGCACTGGAAACAAGGCACGTTCATCCCTCAGGGCACAAGGGATGAATTGACATTTGCTCTGGGTAACCCAGAGCATCCTGGACGTGTTAGGGGTGCAGGCGCTGGTGTGGGCATCAAAGCATTCTTTGGGCCATCCCAGCACAAACCCAGAGCGGGACTTTCTCAAAAAGAGGTAACCTATTCTTTTTTTAGAATGTTACTGCAAAAGGAAATTCAATAATAAGAATCTAATGTTTCTTTTATCCATGTATAGGAGAATAAGAGAGTCAAGGATATAGTTGCTAAGAAGGTCAATGATGTAGTTGCTGAGAAGGTCAAGGAAGAATTGCTGCGGTGGCAGGCATCTCAGGCTTCCAATCAGCCTATGGCGACCCACTCTTCTCCTGATGCACAGACTGCGAGTAATCCTGGAGACCCATTGCCTAACACGTCTGATGTAAGTATTGTTTATGACATTGTAGCTAGTCTTTTCAAGATGATATGTTTTCAAGATGATATGTATATATGTATAACATTCTTTACGTAAATTTGTAGGTATTGGAGCCATGCTGCTTAAGAATACAAGACTATGTTGTTGCAGAGGCGCATGCTTACCCATCCCTTCCTGGGGAAAGGTTTCACGGGACTCCAATGCCACAGGGCTACGTTCGTGTGGGCCCATTACGTGTGTTACCCGTTTGGAGGGAAGCTACATTCCCATATCCCCACCCGAATATTGATACACTTGCTGAGGCAGAAGGCGGGGTCATATTGTGGCCCAAATCACATGTCGTCTACACTACTGAAATTGTAAGATAAATTTACATTGATTTAGACTGTTGATGTGTATATATGATGTCAACTGATCTGAAATTATATATACAGGTTAAAAAGAAGACACCAGGAGCACCTAGGCCTCCACCTCCACTTCCCGCATTACCAACTTGGGTTCCAACTGACCTAACATACCCGTTAGGTCCTGCTTGTAGGGGAATGGCATGTTGGCTACGGGCACATAATATACATTGCCCGATAATTGTTTCTTTAGATGCAGATTATGCAGGTCAATCATATGATAGCTCTTTATTTATACAAGATATTATTGAGCTATTTATGTATGATTGGCTGAATACATCAATGATAGAGACATGGATAAGGTGAGATCTTGTTTATACATCCATATACCTTGTGTAAGATCCGGTGATCTGGTTTCTTATATATTAATGCATACGTAATACATGTTTTGCAGCTACTTAGTCGAAGATCATTGCAAACAATTTGCATTTGATCATGTGGGATTTTTGATTCCATCATTGATTAGTATGGTAGCTAAAGACCCTGATAATGTTCAACAATACTGTATAGATGCTTTTACAATTTTTGGTCAGCAAAAGAAGACGATAATAATAGCTCCATTCAATGTCAAGTAAGTTTACTTTATTTATAATTTGGACTTAAGAAAATTCCATTTTTATTGTGCATTTTTAGTTATTAATTGTTAACTTTTTACCTCTAGCGGTAGACATTGGGAGTTACTAGTTATTGTCCCCGGGACGTTCACTGTTTATTATCTAGATCCCGCGGGAAGTACATTAAACACTAAAATTGGACACGTAATGAGAATGCCATTATTCTTGTGAGAAATATTTCATTTTTGTATTTGTTAACATTTGTTATTACATTACTATTTACTTATGTAATTTACTGTGTTATATTAACATGTAGGGGTTTAGATGCATTCAAAAAGGCTGGAGGAACGGTCCCAAGGTAAAAGAACCAGCCAATAAATTGGCAGAACGTACAAGTAAGTTCCCGACTCCAATGTATATATTATTGATGTGAATTGTGCTTAGTTGTATTATTTTGTATGTTTCAATTTATAGTGCGCTACACAAGACAATGGTTGGGCATGCGCATACTATGTGATGCGATTTATGCAGATGATTATCAAACATGCCACATTGGACATCGATACCATACATGAGGTATTATATATAGTCTCATTAGTTAGTATGAAATATATCAATCTTATTTTTATATTATTACTTATATATATACATCATTCTCTTTGCAGGTGTTTAAAACTGACAACACTATAGGTAAATGCTTAAAAAATATACATGCTCCATATACGATGGAAGCATTAAATGAAATAAGAGAAGAATGGGCAAAAGCCATACAAGTAGTGGCAACTGTAAGATATAATTGGGATGTTGATAGAGATAATGAATGATACTTTGTAATTGAATATTTCTGAATGTTAATACATGTATTTGAATGTTTCTATATGTGTGAATGTGAGAATTGAATTGATGTCTGAATGTATCTACTTGTGTGAAATTTTCCTTGGGACTTTTGCAGGTTTGTGGCCTGTTTGTAGGATGATATCAATGGATGTCGTAAACCTGCAGTTCAGAAAACTGAACTGCAAGTTCTCATCCTGCTGACCTGCCACAGCAGGCCTGCAAACTGATATGAAAAAAAAATAGATATAGGCGTCGGTTATTTACAGAAAACCGTCAGCAAAGACCTACATCGTCGGGTTTCTGACCAAAACCGACACCTAATGTGGCAACAGCCGTACTGGAAATGGCGTCGGCTGTTCGTGTCAGACCAACACCTATTTAACATATAGGCATCGGTCTTTTAGTAGATAACCGAAGCCAAACTGGTTCGCGCCATAGAAAACAATGTCATCTAGGACACTTTCTGCGTCGGTTACCAAGTAAACACCGACGCTATAGTCCATATAGGTGTCGGTCTTTTAGTAGATAACCAATGCAGAATGTGTCCTAGATGACGCTGTTTTCTGTGGTGTGAACCCTTTTGGCGTCGGTTATCTACTAAAAGACCGACGCCTATGTGTTAAATAGGCGTCGGTTAAAAAATCAACACCGAAGTGTTCGACCTTTAGCGGCACCCACATAGGCGTCGCTCAGAAACCGACGCCAAAGGGGGTTAAACAACCGACGCCAAAGGCTGTTTCTGTAGTAGTTTCGTAAGGCTTTTGCCAAGCCAACTTGAGGACACTTAATATGAATGAAGGCCATAATTTATCCAAGACTTTTGTATGATGATGGGGTTTGATCCCAACCCAGCCAAACAAGTAACGAGAACTTAAATGGGATTTTTAGAAGAAAAATATCAAAGGTTACCATATACATAGATTGATAGGAGAGGGACATATCATAGTTAATACAAACATTGGCACTTAATCAAGTGATTCCACTCGCCTTTCATGACATTTAATCCACCACCTTAAGATGATCAAGTAACCCAAATTGTTTCCTACTGAGTGCATTGCATTGCATAATGGGTAGCATGATAGATCATTTCCTTTTAGTACATTAGTTAGAAAAAGAAAGAAAAAATATATAGAGAGATTTTCATAAAATTAGTTTCATAATAAAGCTCATGTAGATTGTATTCTCTTTTTGCATCGTTCTTTGCATCATGTATCTATATAACTTTCTCCTAATTTTTAAAGTGAAAGAATACACATCCAAAACCCTCCCAAAAAAAAACATACAATGATATGTTGAAGAAAAGCCTGAGTGTAAATCATAAATCATGCTAAAATAAGAGCAAAAAAAAGAAGAAAAAGATCATAGGGAATAAAGGATCCCTTGAACTGACATTAAAAAGTTATTCATGGATAAGGTGAAAATAGTTACATGTATGCATTCTTTCACTCACATTTGTTAGATGATATTTTAGTGCATTTATCATTTCACCACAATAGTATGCATTAAGATTCATCCATGTTTTTCATTTATTCATTCTATAGGTTCATCATATTTTGCCTTTGCATAAATGATTTTCATGTTACTTTTGATTCTTATCCATAGCCACCTACTTCATTTTCAACCATCACTCTTGAAGGTAGGCCACATAAATGATCCATCCCCTCATTCATTTCTATGTGGGGAAATTCTTCCAACATCGTTTGGTAGGTAGACAAGAGTAATGTAGTTAGGGAATCACATTGTGCATCAAGAGTTTGCCCTACTGACTATGATGTTAACTTGTCTATTAATAGTAGTTCATTGATCTAAGGGTGGACATCATTAATGAACACTTAAAGTCACTTCAGAGTAGTTATAGGTTTAGTGGTTGGTAAGGGCCGGTTCGGGACCGTCAAGTGGGGGAGATATGTTGTTCATAATATTTATCCTCTTACTAACTTATTTCAAATAGATCCAAAGGTAGTATTGCTTGAGGGAGAGAACCATTCAAGATTAGTGGATTTCAATACACTATGATTTAGCTACTTTTCATATTCTACTTTTCCATGTATTTATTGCATAATTGCACATTTTTTTAAATTATATATTCATTATTTATCACTATTATCTTGCGGAACACTATCGCATCAATTAAAAAGTACTTTTATCAAACTATGTTAAATTATCAATTTTTATTCAGAGTTGTTTTGATTTTTCCTTATTTCAGGCTATTTGAACACATTAATCATAACTCGGTGCTAGCGACACTAAAGTCCATGGTACTGACATTAGGAAAAACCCAATAGGGAGTTTTGGAAATCTTGATGCTACTGAGAAAGCACCCAGTGCTAATGTTACCAAAATAATGAGGCGGTGCTACCGACTCACCACATAGAAAGCATCAAGAACCAAACTTTATGGTTTCAGTGACATCAACACCCTTGTCGATAGGATTGACATGGCATCCAAACCAAGTTATAACTTGACAGAATCAACTCAGTTCTAGTGACATACTCGGTAGAAGTACCGACACTTATCAAGGGTTGCTAGTCATCCAACAACTCGGTGCCACCGACATCTAGTTGGTGATACTGACACTATGTGATCAATGTAGATTAAAGTTACGGAAAGAACTGATAGATGGGACTTAATGACAGTCTGAGTCCCACTTAAGAAAGAAAGGGAGTTTGGCCAAAATAAGATATCACATTCTGTCTCATTAAAATGGAGCATGGAACTGAGAGATGAGGAGACAAAAGAGATAGCCATGTAGCAAACATATAGTTTGTAACTAGTACATGGCAGATCAAGACACTTGTCAGAGAGGATCATTTGGAATGGCTTCATCAAGGGTGATCATTTATTTTTTCTAATGTCTAGCTTGTTTTTTCTCTCTTCCTCTTTGTATTCAAAGATAGAAATCATGTCGGGCTAATGCCCTTGTTCCTTTGGACCTTGAAGTAGTCCAATTTTTCATTATATTTGACTTTTTTAATATATATATATATATTCTCTAATTTTGGACTTAAATCTATGATTGCTTGATGAATTGTTTACACTTGATCACCAAAATCAATATTTTAGACTATTAATTTCTTTGGGAGATAAATTAAGGGTGGATGTGTTTTAGATTTACATATCCAATACCATGTCTCAAGATAGGGCTTATGGTTGTGAAGGGAATAACATATAGATATTGCTAAAGAGCCTTTGTAATTCTTAAATTTTTACCAATGTGGGGTTTGCCTTAGCATAGGTAGGGTATTACACTACGAGAGTGGGTAATACTGGCTACAAGTCCTTAGTAGAGGGTTAAGGGTAAATTCAATGGAGTTAAAAGCAATGTATGTTGTGGTGAAACTAAAATACTGAGGAGTCCATCAATTCCTTATCAAATTCCACTTAGTTTATATTTTATTCTTGATTTAGTTATAAAAAACCAAGCAACTTTTTTAGGCCTATCTAATTAGGTTATGGTTAATAGTAGTCTCCAGAGTACGTTACCCTGAGTTCAACATTTGGGCCTCATAGGCATATACTACTCAATGCATACACTTGTGTTTTGCATGCGTATTTTAGGCGTGTCTCAGACCCAAGAAATTTTGATAAATGAGAAAACTTCTCAATGATCTGACCCTTCATTGGATCACTTTTCACCAGTCAAAAACTTCATCAACACAGGCCATCGACTTACATTTTCTAGGAATCATGTTTGTCTGATGAATAGTCATCATGATTCCCAAACTTTCACTGAGCATGAATGGAAAACCCTCCTATGAACCTCATGAATTTCCATTGGTAAACACCCAATAGAAGTCCTTCTTGACGAGCGCCATGCTCCAATCAACTGATCCTTAGCCTATACCCATACCCAGACAACCGAGTATAGTGTAGGCTGATGTGGAAATCCTACACACCAAGCCTGATGAGAGTGTAGGCCGACGTGCATTCTATACTTGTCCATTAATGAATATTCTACAAACTGATGCCCATCCTCCGCCTCTGATTGTTGGGAAAATTCCACCACATCGATTGACAACCTCTGATGGTTGACCTACAACAATCCTCTGACAAAACTTCAATGACACCACACCAAAGGGAATTCAAACGGTCACGAGACTAATCATCGTCCTTGCACTACTGGACCTTCATATTCATGGCAGATAAGGCTCAAGTTCAACTTTGTGGGGAAGGGTTCCAAATTGTATCCCCACCTATAAATATAAGGTCACTCCCACCACTAAAAGGATCCCTAGTTGGCACCACATGCTATCGTTCTTGTTCCAACATCCACCAACATCTTTCATCGACCTTCACCATCAGTTGCCTCCATAGGTCAACAGGAAGATGAGATCCCAAACTCTATTAGGACTCCACAATTCTAGTTTCAAAGGAAGTTAGAACCAAGGTGACTACCACACATCAACCATTATCCTTCAACTTCTTTGTCTCTACATCAACAGATCCAGTCAATAAGGAAGAGAAATCAACAACCACCAATCCATCTCCTATGAATGTCAAGGAGGTGTTCTTGTTGTTTGTATGATGTCCTAGTCCCAGAGTCTAAAGAATTGCTCCTGCATACCATGGCTATGATTCCATATCCTACTATTATAATGGACTTCTCTATCTTTTTCCTCAATGTAATGGTATTTGCTACAACAAATGAGTAGTCCTCTAGCTAGGGTTCGAGGAGTAGCCCCACTACCCGAATTTATTGTCTATATAGCATGGACCAATATATGTTTAAAATTATGTTTTGTATGTTTCTTGCCTAATCATCGGGTTTACATGTCTGTCAAACCATGGATGTAGAGAACATCGAACCCAACATTTAGGATATTGATTGGTTCTTGTTAGACCCTTGATGATAATTTTGGATAGTTGTTCTCCAAGATGATAGATGTAAGATATCTAGATAGCATGATGACAAGCATAGAGTGATACTTATCCAGATTTTAATGCTAATAGTGAAAGGGGGATTTCTTGGTATGTATGCCTAGGGATCTTGTCATATGATGACTATAATGAGGCATTATGTGAGATATTTGATTAATATTAAAGGCGATCTTTCATATATATCTCTGTTCAATTATGAGATGATGGTACAACATGATAGATGTCTCAAAGAATGCTATTACTCGATGACATATGTCTTTAGGTTGAGGACATGAACAATGAGATCATATGTATGATAAGACATATACATTCTTATTGTGTTCCTAGTCGAATACTATTGTGGAAACTATATAGACAACAATAATACATAACACTAGAATGTGTGTTGACTGATGATAGAATCTCATTTGTCATGATATTTGATATCAAGAAAAGCACATATGTACTTTTTAGAGAAAAAGTGTACTAGACAGACCCACCTTGAGACTATTGCCGGGAAACCATTGAATGGTAGTTGAAATGAACTCTCATAGTGATAGTAGTGATTGTTGTTCTTAGAGATGAAGTCACTACACTCATCACATGTCGTTCAGTGTACTTTGACACCATCCAAGGTTACCTTGAATAAGGGCTATCATACATGTGATGTTGAAGTATGTTGTAACACATGGGAATTGACTATGAGTGATGTAGATGGGATTTGTCCCTCCTACCAGTGTTAATATCCTACCCACTTGATAAGAGAGATTGAGAAACATATGGCCATACTCATGTGAATCAACATGTGATATGTAAGCTCATCTCAAATAGTCTTCTCCAATTCAAGGAACACAGATAGAATTTTAAGAAGATGATGATTCCATGCCTCGAGTTCAGTCTAGATATTAGTGAAAAAGGTAAAATACAATTATTATGACATTGATAACATATGTGGGCTGAAGTTGTTCTCCAAGGTTCCAACTACTTGGGTAGGGATGATATGTTTCTAGATGAAGATCATTGTTTGTGATGTCATTGTCTAGTTGTGGACATTCAATGGAAACATAATTTGGGGCCTATAGGATCACGCACATAGGTTGCACCTAGAATAGGAATTTACTTATGAAATTTGACTTGATTACTAAAGTTTTTGGGAAATCAACTAAAACAAAATTGGATGATAGTTGGCTGACTAGAGTGTCCAGTCGCCTGATTGGGAATGTTCATCAGCCGACTAGAATGTCCAGTCAGCCAACTAAAAGTTAGTCAACCGAATGGATGATTAGTAGGACTAGATCAAGGGTTGATTCTGACGTCATGGCATGCATTAATCATCGCATTAAAAGACAATATGCTTGCAAATCGGAAAAATATCCAATCGTCTAACTGAATTGTCTACTCGATCGAATACGAGTCGATTGACAGGAGTGTTATGTTGATGGGCTGGTGATTCACAACAGTCGAAAATTCATGAAATTTGTTTCCTTGTTTCATCAGGTTTGTGAAACCCTAACCCATCCACTTCTACGTAAAGAGGCATGGTTAAGGATATCAATACAAACCCTCCTCATCTCAACTTTATGGTAATATGAGAGATAGAGGAATTCTACCTTTAAAAGGGAGTGATAGACAAAGAGGAGAAAGTCAACTCTAGCACGTTGACAACACGAGGGAGAATTAATTCCTGTCATTTCTAGAATAATAAAAGGAGTTTTCGGTGGTCCTTGTGGACTACATAGAGGTGTGGAGGCCATTGCTACTATGTTAGGAGGATGTCATCAACTACCATCTATGGTTCTAAACCAGGAGGCCACCATGACAACCGCGTAGGTGCTACTAGAGAAAGAAGCACATTACTGCAATGATTCAATCCACTATTTTTTGGGGAATGATGTAAGATTTTTTTATTTCCACTACCATCTCTGTCGCCATATTTGCATACGTTTGTAAAATAGCCACATCAATTTGTGATGTTTTGGGATCTAACTGATATGATCAGTTTTTTTGGTTTTATCATTGACTGTATTACATGTGATGTGAATATTTAAATGATTAATGTGCATATCCAATTAAATAACAAATACTCTAGGGAATGTCATGTTGATCATATATATATGATATTATATATATGCAATTTATACATCTTGTCCTAAAATTATTTTTATGGTGGATGTAAGTGTGGTTACATCCAATGCCACTCTGAATATGTGTGAATGGTTGACTAGTTTATTTTATTCATTTTCATTCAAGTTGCATGTCGAGCCTCTCTCTCTTTCTCCATCTATAAGTTAATGTTTTCCTCCCTATACTCCCCTTGAATGTAACTCGAGGTTTCACTTGTACACTCTAATACATAATAGGATAGTATTAATTTGTGTTACACTAATAATAAGACATTCTACACCAGGAGAGTCAATCGATTGGAAGTTGAGCCAAATGATTGAAAGTCAATTCGATTGATCGAACGATTGAAGTGGCTACTTATCAAAGAAGTGAATCGATCAAATGGAGGCCCAATAGACTAACTGGAGGAGTCCATATCGCCTTTTGAGCCAGGATCCATTTGACCAACCGATGGAGGCCAATCGACCAACAGGTGGACGGATTGATCGACTGACTAACTTATTTCTAGCACAATTTTATGCAGGTTCCAACATGTGATGTTTGACCTTAGGTGGATATCAATTCTTTAAGGATAAATGGAAATGCAATAGTGTGACCATAAACAACATTCACATTTTATGATTTCATGTTTTGTTTGTGGATATGGTATGTATATAATATATATTATAAATATGTGGTGATTCGATTATATATGTATTTATATATAAGTAAAATCTCTCAATCAAATACTAAATGTTAGATGATTTCCATAAGCAACACACATAAAAATCTTGATTGACTAAGCATGGGCACACCAAGCATTGTGCATAGTCTATCTTGTGGAAATGTGATGGTAGTGTCGTGGGCCTGCCAAGCAGGGTGCATTACTATTGTGTTGGATTTTGGGTCATTCTTAACTAGATGGCCTTAATGTTAAGAAGTTCCTAAAAGAATACAGATGTAATAGGACAAGGAGTTGTGCATATCATCTATTCGAAAATTGTATGAGATGCAACTGGTAAATATTATCTACCTTAATAATTGGTCATGGATGACAGTGTTGGCTGAAGGAGATCCAGTGGGGCCTCATGAGCTCAAGTTGATTGGATATGTGGAGAACCTAGCTAGACTAGAATTTCCCATGGGCCAACAGTTGGCCAAAAGTGTGATTCTACAATCATTTATAGAATCACATAACCAATTGTCATGAACAACAACTTGAACAATTTTGATAAGCCATTGTCATAATTTCTTATCTTGTACTGAACTACTGAAGTACTAACGAAGAAGGAGAAATCTAGATTTGTGATGATGATCGATAGAGGAAAACATAAGTCTAAGGGCAAAGGAAATTCTAAGAAGAGTTCTAAATCTAGATAGAAAACCAGATCTTCTACACTCAATGCAAAGGGAGGGGTGAATAAGGAAGGAATTGTTTACCAATGTCACTTGGCTTGACACTTGAAAAGGTATTGTCTTCATTACTTGGAGGAACTGAGGAAGAAGAAATATGGGATAGAGATCTCCACTTCAGGTATATATGTTATTGAGATAAATATGTCTACTTATTCATATTGGGTATGAGATACAGATGACGATCTCACATACGCTCAAATATACAAGACCTGAAAAGAAATAAGACTTTAAGAAAGGGTGATGTTGAACTGTGTTGTGATGGAGCATGAGTTGTTCCATTGCATTTGGAACCTATCATTTATCTCTACCTTGTGGTCTTGTAATAGAGTTAGAGAATTGCTATTTTGTACATGTAATCAATGGAACCATCATTTATGTATCTTGTATGGACAAGAATGTATTTGAATTTCAAATAAAGAATGGTCAAAGTTCTATTAAAGATGATATCTTTTATGGAAGTCCCCCAATGTCCCATGGTCTTCACTTATTAGATCTAGAGAAAAAAGTTTATAACATAAATACCAAAAGGTTAAAACTCGTTAACTCAAACAATATATACCTTTGACATTGCCATCTAGACATTAATAAGAGACACATTTCTAGACTCCACAAAGATATCTTTTTAAACTGACTTTTTTTTACCGGGTATTAGGGAGCTTAATCATTATTCATCCTGGGCTCCACTCCAGGCCAACTATTGAAATTAACTTCTACATCGACCTTTAGCCAAGGTGGCTTAGGTGTTGAGATTTAGAAAGCAACTAGTGTATTAAAGGAGTGTTTTGAGAGTGCATCTTCCACAATGTTCAGTGCATGAGGGATGTATTGGAGAGAGATACACGGTGTATTCCTCAATACATCCTGGATTAGTCTCCAATTTTGTTGAAACTATGGTGTCAGAGGGAGACTCCTAGACACCAGGCTGATCGCCCTTTGAGAATCTGAGTAGATGGTGACTAGAAGAAGGCCTTTGCTCTGACATAGGAGGATGTCTTGCTTGATGCCAAGGAGCTCTACTTCAAGCAGAGATCGTGCCCGAAAATGATTGCTTGCTCCCAATATGCATGAACCAGTATTGTCCACAATATGAGAACTGATCCCTACCTGCCTACTTGCAGGATGGAAAGCTACGTCCGAGATGGCATCCAACCTTGTAGCTGGGGGCTGGCTCATGTGACTAGGGCATTTGGCTAGCTTGGTGTTGCTTATATGTGCCATCACAGTAGAAATGGTGCTTGTTCTTTCCTTGATGAAGGTGATGCAAGATTGTATGTGAGGCTGCTTTTGCTCATGTATCAATGCATTCATTACCCTCCAAATGTGCCAACATTCCACGAGTGGAAGGGGGTCGTTAGAGATGATTGAGTCAATCCATTGTTCTTCATCTAGCTCAAGGAATCCCTGGGTTATAGGTAGGCCAATCCATATAGGTTGGATTATGCGACAGTCCCTTATACTGTGCAATAAGGGTTTAGTAGCATTTTGGCATGCAGGCCAAATGTCATCGATCGTGAGATGTCTTCAATCTTTTTCAATGTTAGTTAGCAGTGCCTTATCATCAGGAGCCTACCAAAGACTTTGATATGTTTAGGGATACTTGCTTTCTAGATGACGACCCATTTCCCTTCAACCACGGTTTCTTTTCCATATCTTGCCCAACTATAATCCGATCTAGAGCTGAGAACACCATCCTCCTCAGGAGGCTAGTCCCATTGGTTTGGACCTGTAGACGGACACGGTGGGGGAAGGTGTTGGACTGCTTGCAGGATAGTTGGTGACATATAGGTGTTGATGAAGTCTGTATCCCAATCACCATTCTACAGGACAATGGAACTAACAGTGAGGTCCTCCAGGGTCGGTGGTATTACACATGTAGGGTCTATATCTTACGGGTGAAGACCAGAAATCCACCGGTCTTTCCAGACATTTATGGACGTGCTGGAGTATGCAATTTTAGAACTTTCTTCTGTGATGTGAGGCAGGTTCTTCTTGATGAAAGACCACACCAGTGAGCAGTGTTTGTTGATCAGATGACGTGGCATACATTATCACACTAACAAACTCACTTAGGGTCGAAATCCCTAAGTTTTTAACCAAAACAACATGTAATAATACCACCCGCAAGCGGACAAGTCTTATCGCAATATAGTTGAGGATCAAAACCCAAGGGACAACATTTTTAAGAATCTTTCTCTAGTCGAATCTAGTTGAATCAAGACTAAACTTTAGAACAAGGTTGGTTGATTTGAGTTTAATTAAACTAAATGCAAGGAAAGTAAAACAACAGGATTAAATGTTGATTAATGATTAATGATGGAAATCGCTGGGATGGTCCTGTGTTTCACCACCACTACACATGCAATCACATCCAAACATCAAACATCCAGGAAAGATACAACCATTCAAATAGAGTTGCTGCAAAACCCCCCACACGGGCATCAATTTCGCGTAAGCATCACCTTAGGTATCAGATGTCTCGTCACCATCTAGATCACATACTTACAGCTCCGAAGATACAAAAATCAAAATGAAGTTATGGCCCCCCTATACAGGCGTCAGGCACACAGAAGCGTCACCGTGGGCTAGATGGCTCGTCACCACATGGATCATACACTTACGACCTCAAGGAATCCCATTCTATTTCTAGGTTGGGAGTCAACCGCTTTAATCAACATTCAAAACCTATGCATTGAAGTTATCACAACATAGGAAACGAACAAGATAAATGCAAGAAAGTGATCAATCCATAAGTACACATCGACGATTAACAACGATATGAAAGATTATATACATGACATAGAATGTCTAACAAAAACATATGAGAGCATGGGCAGCGGGGCTAGTCCCCGCACCCCAGCAAAAGTAAACTACTCGCTCATGGTGAGAGAAACAAGAATAACAAGAGAGAGAGAAGTTTCCGCCATGAGCATGGTGAAGAAGATGATCGCAGCTCTGTGGAGAAACGGTCTTCTACACAACGTCGGAGCAGATCTGGAAGAAGAGAGAAGTACACCAGGACAGACGGGGCAGATCTTCTCTCTCCACCTTCTTCTTCTTCTCGTAGTCCTCACTCACAGTAGGAGGAGTAGCTCGTGAATGAGATGGCGGCATGGAAATGGCGTAGACGCAGCAGATCTAGATTCAGATATGAACAAGAAGGCTTGTAGATTCGAGTGTTCAGTCCATATCTGGGTGAGCAGGCCACAAAACCACCACGGGGGCAGGTTCTTGGCTATGGAGATCGTCTCCTTAGTCCCAGGATAGTCCTGCAACCTAATGACGTCTGGAGATGATGATTTGACGGGCTAGAGTCACGTTCTATTTATAGGCAGATCTGCACTGACTTAAATTTGCGACCTTCATTAGTTTATAGCAGGTCGCGACTTTTTGCACGGTCGTGACTTTTTGAGTGCCGCAGTCGCAGCTTTTTGCACGATCGTGACTTTGGCAGATGGTCGTGATTCTTTGCACTGATCGCGGTCTTCTTGCACCCTTGGTCGCGGTTCCTTGTGCACTTGACTGTGGGCCTTGGAAGCAGTTGAGCAGATCACGATCGTGAACCTGCTGGGGACCGCAGGGTGGAGAAGCAGGTCAACGCTACTGTAGGAAGAGGAAAGGTCACCATTGCTAAGGTGCAGGCACTGCTAGAGGAAGTAATCGCGGTCGCGATCTGTGGGATTCGCGGTCATGATGAGGAGTAGAAGGTCGTAGCTTTTGGCTTGGTCGTTCCCTTTATTGCATGTCGTGGTATTGAGTTGCATGGTCGTGATTCACAATAGGGAGGTCACGGTTCCCTCTGTTGATTGCAAGGTCACAATCCAGTAACCTCAGACAGGTGTCTGCGATCCTTGAGGAACTACAGGTCACGGGTTCGTTGCGATGGTTGAGGACAGGAGGTGTCGAGGTGTAGAAGACGACGTCAAGGTGTAAGGAGGAGATAGATGGAGATCTGCTACAATGTCGTGAAGTCTAGGTTGAGGCGAGGGTAGCTTGACCTAACTGCAGTCAAGGAGGCTATCACCGCGGGTCGCGGTTCCTTTGAACATGATATGGTTGTGATGTTGATGCGGTTATGGCGGAGAAGCGCATTGATCATGGTTAGTTGAGGGTAGCAGATACGCGGAGGTAGGCGGAGCAGCTGGCGATCGGTGGTGTGTGGAGGAGCATGGTTGCAGGTGGATGCATGGGGGAGTGGAGGTCGCGGTGTGCACGCGGCAGGGGTCGCGGTGGTTGTAGGACCCGATCGCAGGTGGAGAAGGTGGAATCGCGACCGTGGGTTAGAGAGAAGGGAGGTCACGGTTGTGTGAACCGGTCACAACATTGATCTGCAGCTCACAATTTTGATGTCTGCGGCAAGTTGGAGATGAGAGGGGGAGCGAGTGCTGCAACTGATCGCGGTCTTGTGAAGGAAGCCGCGACCACGGTTAGGGTAGGGGAAACCACGACTGCGGTGGGAGTGCTTGGGTCGTGATTCTGTGGTGTTGTGTGAGGTGATCGCGGTCGAGATCTCGAGCGGGGTTGCGATTAGGTTTGCAGTGATCGCGATCGCGGGAGAAGGAAGGGTGCTAGTCATGATCATTAGTGGGAAGGTGGGATCCAACAGCAAGGTAAGAGGCATGTGAATAAAAGAGGATGGGAGGGTGGCACTCGCTGCTGATCAGAATTAAATAGAGCCCATTAGAAAAGGGTATGGGCCTAGGAGATAAGGCCCAAAGCTCGAAACGGCCTGCACAAGGGTGCGAAAAGTCAAAATAAATAGATGAAAAATCAATTAAGCCAAGAAAATGCACATGTTAGAAGATAAAGCCAATAAATACATGAAGATAACCAAAACTGGGCTAAATGAGATGATTGTACTAAGATGAATATGCATTCCTCAAAATACCCCGAACTTAAACGCTACTCATCCTCGAGTAACACAAAATCTAAAACACACATCAGATGAATACTTTCAACTCGTGTGATTGCTTCATCTTCACATCACGATTGTTTCTTTTCTGCTCAGTATGACTAAGTGTCTAACATCCTGAGATCATAGAACACATTTTACCATATCTTCATTTCTGAGTTCATTTCCCAACATCACTTCCTCTCCACTTTCTCCCACATCAATTTGTTGGGTTTTAGGGGAGGCAGAGAAGGCAGCGGACACAAAAATTTTCTCCTCCCCAAACCCAGAACAAGGAAACACATCAACGTCTATACAATAGGAAAGGGATGGTTTGTGAAATCATACCTTGTCCCAAGGCTTGCTCGGCGACAATACCTTGCGCCTTGTGCGGTCTTCACCTTCGGTCTTCGACGGTGTCTGTGCAGCTCTAGGTAACACCGGGACTGACGACTCCTGGTCTCACCAGAAATATCGGGATTGACAGATGTCCTTCGAGCGGCAAAAATCTCCCGCCTCTGAAGTAGTCCACACGGACCACCTGGAACTCCAATCTCCTTGTCCCACAAGGAATTGGAAGGAGTCGCACCCTCCTGTCAGCATACTAGTCGCCGACACACTCTCCTGCCACCAGTCGCTTTCTGCAGTTGTCTTTCCCTTGTTGTGCCTACCTTATCGGGTAGCACTTGCTTGGGCTCTCTCGGTTACCAAAACCAGAGAGAATGACAACTTTACAGAGCAACTGGTTGCACTGAGTTGTAGTCTGAGAAGCCCCCAATACCCCTATATATAGGAGGGTCATGGGATAAGGTTCTCTATCCCGGGCAATGCGGGACTAAAGCAGGAGTAGAAGGGTTCGATATTTTCCACAAAAACAACCAACTCGCAACCTGAACTGATCGTTTCACAACTGAAACGGTCGGTTGGGGACCTGAGCCGGTCCGTTGACACCTCAACCGATCGGTTGGGACCCATGAAATGGTCGATTCACTTCTGAGCCGGTCGGTTCGTGGTCCTAGTCAGTTCTCGATTGACTTTTCACCTTTTGTTTCCAATTGGTATCAAATACCAATCCTTGTTCCAATCAAATTGGGTAAGTGAAACGAAATGCAAATTTCTCACCAATCCTACTTTCCCAACTTCCTCGGTTGGACCAGTGAGCCAATCGTTTCAACACTTGAAGCAATCATTTCACCCTGTCCATGAGCGGATCGACTCACAACCTGAGCCGATCGGTTCACCAAGCTCAGCCGATCGGTTCATCACATGAGTCGATCGGTTGCGAGTGTAGATTGTGCAAAAACAGTCAATTGCAGTTTCAATCAATCTGATACTCTAATCAATTAGTCCAACACCTTTAACATTATGATATTGAGCTATCAATTAATTGAGTGTTTAATTGAACTACTAAACTCCTTTAGTAATCAATCTAAACATTCTTTGTGGATAAAACTCCTCTTCCAGGTTAAATCCTATGTGTGTGACCCTGCAGGTCCTTTTTCACGTTGGCGGTGAAAGTCCATAACACTTATGACTTCACAAGCAAAGATCGGTGCCTAGTCACACATCAGTGCTTCCCAAGTGAAATAGAAAGTTGGAGAACAACTTTCAATCCTACAATCCGTGAATGGTGTTATAGTGAATGTATAATTCCTTTGTCACTGATATCCCAAATGAACTCGAGGCATGGAACATTCATCCTGTCAACGTTCATTCACTTTCTTGATCTCAGAGCAGATTGGAAGAGATATGTATGACATCAATATCACATATTGATTCACACATGCGTGTGCACGCCTATCTCAATCCTACTCATCAAGTGGCCTTGGATATCAAACTCCCTCAGGAGGGACAAATCCCATATCTATCACTCACCCCTCAAAAGCCCCATGTGTCAAAGCCACCCAATCATCACCTTTATAACAACCCATGTTTCAGGACTGCGTTTGATGATGTCAAAGTGTACACAACAACATGTGTTGAGTGTAGTGATTTCAGGTCAAAGAATCACATTCACCACCATCACTGTGAGTACTCATTGTGACTACCATGTCATGGTTCCATGTGTCAAACTCACGATGGGTCTGTCCGGTACACTTGTTCTCTAACAAGTACCTATGTGTTTGGTTTGATATCTCTATATCATGACTAATGAGATTCTATCATCAACCAACACCACAATCTAGTCTTGTGTGTCATTGCTATCTATCTACCTTCCACAATGACATTCGACTAGGGACATAACAAGAATGTACAAACTCTTAGCATCCGTATGATCTCATTGTTCAGGTCCTCAACCTAAAAGCATACGTCATTGAGTATTGTCATTCTCTAGACATTCAATTTGTTCTATCACTATCTCATATGACTGAACCAGAAAGAATTGGAAGCTTGCCTTTGATGTTTATCAAATCAATCTTAATGTATCTCTCCAATTATCCCATGATCGGCTCTCAGGGCATACATACCAATAGACTCCCACTTGATCTGCGAGCCAATCACCTTTGAATCATATTCATAGTGATATTCAAACATGTCCCACATGTTACTGTGCTCTTATGCCAACATAGTGAGTTATGGCAACACCCTACCAAAGTCAGTATAAATTACATGTCTCACATCTCTTCACTGTACGTCACACGTATGAGATGGAGTTGCCATAATATGCAATCCAGTATTCCTTTGCTAACCTTTAGCCACATTGCATGATCCAGTATTCCATACTTGTCATCAATGACCAGAATATCTATAAGTTCATCTCATGAACTTCCAGATCCATATAGTATCCACTGCTATTCTCTAACACATAGATACTCGTCATTTCCTTTTAAACGGCTTTATTGGAACACTTCCAATTATCAACAAACTTTCACTTTTATATATATCCTATATATTTAGTGATTAATTTTCTGTCCTTTTGGAAGTTCGCATCAATGTAACTCTTTACATTGAACTCTTCCTCATCTTCATAGAACTAGTACTTCACAAGTACTTATCAAGTTCTCATGGTATTCCAGTAACCCTTACTGGAAGTAGAAAGACATCCACTCATCATGTCTTACATACGAGTTATCAGGATGAGCACATCATATTGCCATGTCCTACATACAAGATGATGAATGCATTTTGTTCTTGCCATGTCGATACATGCAAGGTAATGGGATGATTACATATATGATAGATCCATATATATTCTTAGTGTTCTCATTCTTTATAAGAATTGGACACTTGGCCTTGGGATACTAACTCCATGTAACATGGACAAGTTTTCTCCCACTAAATCTGTGTACACTGAACCCTTCAGTACAAATTGCCAATGTATGCTTTCTCTTTTCGGGTCAAGAGGTTTTCAGGAACTATCTCTATAGATCTCTATTCCTATCACATAGGAAACATCTCTATCTTCCTTAAAGATAATTTCCACTTTTGGATTTCCATTCTAGAACATTTCCATTTCACATCAACATGTGGAATGTGAATATGCTCCCACTAAATCACAGATCCTTCTTTATCTTAGACATATCAGTCAAACCCTTTGACTATATTATCAAAGTAAAGATCCAATTCTGAGTTGCTTGTACTCAATCAATCACATTGATTAGTCCATTGTAACTTATAGACTTCATTTGCATTAGTGGATTCATAAACCTTATAGGTTGTGTCACGTACACATCCTTGTTTTATTCCTCATAGGAATGTGGTTTTAGTATCCATATGCCAAATGTCTTAGTCATTAAGTTGCAACCAACAAGCATCATCCTTCTCAAAATGTTATCCATGTGTCTTAACACTTAAGACTTATTTGCACTTATGGATTTCCATCCAATGGTGCTACCATCAAGGTCATACCTTATGGTTCACATGGAAGTCATTTAGGATGTAATGGTCATAAACCATAACTCAAAATTTGGTTCCTCATATTCATCTGGATAGTTGACTCGTCACATGAACAACTCAACACATAGATAATTGAGGTGTATCTGTTAAGGATATAAGAACTCACAACCCTTGTGAATCTTAATTTCTTTTATTAGTGAGCGATATTCTTTTATTAAGAAGAATTCAATTATTTGATAATCATTCTCTAACTCCTTAGAGTATGACTCCCTTTTGATTTAGACATTGATATGCCTTAATCATGAGCTCACTATGATACACTATCATAATCACTCATAAGGATCTCAAACATTTTCGTCTAAGTATTTCATTCATTGATCTCATCAAGAATTAATACTTTACCAAGTTCGTACTTCATCTATGATATTCTTGAACACTTCAAGATATTCATATTGGTATTTCTCTAAACACCATTTGAAGTATTAGCATTTACTCCAATAGGTATGTAAATACATCACATGTATTATACCTGATTGGATAATCCCAATACCATTAGTGAAGATTGATTAATCATGTACAAGAGATTCATGTCTCTTACTGGTTATCCAACCAAAAGAGTCTAGATTTATCCATCATATGGAAACTAGAAATGAATTTCTCATGATTGATGCTAATTTTATTGTTTGAGTTATCAATAACTTTAGGTATCATTTTATCTTATGCATATCAAATACCACAAGATAAATAAGGCTTTTCCACAAAGATCATATATTGAAACATCTCTTTATTGATTGCCATCATTGTCATACAATATGCAAAATAAAATGTTTCTATCTATTGGCAAATATGAAATAGAAGTTCTCAACTCTATTTCGTGCCCTTTAGGCTTGAAATAAACTGAAAGATACTCCTATCTATGGCAGCAACACTTGCCCCAAAAATGAGTACTTCTTTCTCGGTCCTTTCACAAAGGCCATCACTTCTTTGTGGATCTCGCACGTCATATATGATAGATCCATATCTTGGTATCATATACCTCAGATAAAGAAGCGGTTCATTTCATGATACCTTAGGTGGAGATTTCCATCCCTCCTTCATCTTCTTTTGTTCTTCCAGATATAGAGGGAAATTCCCTCATACACCCTTTCCCCATGTGCCTTGAGGCTGAAGACGGCTTGGATTGCAGGCTAGCATCAGAACACTTCTTTGCTTTTCCCTTATCCTTACCCTTAATAATTACCTTTTCTTTGATCACATCCAAGATTACAGTTTGTCTTTCTTCATCTTTGCCTCTACTATCCTCAACATGTCCAACAACTCTGTCAACGCTTGTCAAAGTTGTTCATGTTGTAGCTTATCATGAATTGTATGATTCTCGCAACATTTGCAGTATCATACCAATAGCCAGCTCTTGGCTCAGAGGGAATCCTTCTAAGTCAGGTTTTCCACATACCCAATCACATTGAGTGTGTGAATACCTTACTGGATCTCCTTCTGTCATGACATACTAGGACAGTGTCTTGGAGACATCATATGTATCATGTTGTCTCTACAACTCATAGTTCAGAGAACACAACATCAAGCACTCCTCATCAATATCTTCCTCGGTATGCTTCCATAAGCATACTTTCAGGAATTGATATGGTGGGATCGAGTTGATCTGGTTCTGGTATAACTAGGACATAGAGCTTTCACTCTACGATTGAGAACACTTCTCAATGTCCTAACCAGTCGTGGAAAAATTCCCATTTAATTTGTTGGTCTCAAAGACTAATCGCAAATAAAGTGATTATTGTTGATTAACCATTTATTTTAACAAAATGAAATATATGCAATTTTAGTCCAAAACTCCTTTTTGACTTATTTGATTGATTTGAAAAGTTGACGATAAAATTAGGCCTTAAATTAATTATTGCTCCCACTATTTTTGTTCAAATTGATAGCCCTCACCATCAATTCGGAAGTTTGCAGCGTACAACCTTCTAGTGGGCAAGATCCTAAAATCCTCTAAGTCATGGACCAGCTAGGGCTGTCACCCACAACTTAGATCTCTCAGGTAGGCAGCTCTTGCCAATTGCATCATATGCAACTCTTGATAAGATGGCATATGCAACTCCTTGCTATGATCATCTCCATGCCTCAAGGTGCTAGATCCTATCTAGGTCACCTTGTTAAGTCTGACCCAAAGCAAACACGATGAATATGCACCCTGCTAGGGCAGACCCACACATTCATCCTTCACGCTTCCATGAGATAGACAGTGCACCACGCTAGGGTGTGCCCACACTTGGTCGATCAAGTTTTTCACATGTGTCGCATTTGGAAGGCATCTAAAACTTAATATTTAATGAGGGATTTGGTTTTTATATACATATACATATCCAATCACCACAATATATAGTACGTATCATATACATGCTATATCCCATAGGAAACATGCAAAACGATAAAAGCGATGATTATGGCCATCCTAATGTGATTCCTTGAGCCAAGAGGAATCACAGTCATCTAGGTCTACATCACATGCAACCTATACAAGATGAACTCTATGCTTTGCCTTTATGGATTTGATCAACTCATCACATGAATGATCTGCTCGCCATCAGACTGGTCGGCTGGGTGCCACCAGCCGATAGGTTGGCTCCTCTAACCGACCAGTTCACCTGGTCGTCATGCATCTCATCATGGTTGCCACCTGCTCGTCTCACTCCTCGAACTGGTCATCAACCGATCGGCTCACACCTTGAACCGATTGTCTCGAACGTCAACCGATCGGTTCACTCTCCTTGAACTGATCGTCTCAGTTGTCGTCAGGATGTCTGCCATTCTTTGACATAACATGAAATAGAATTGTATCCTATTTTACATTTGAAAAGAGAAACCCCGAATTACATTCGGGGGGAGCAAAGGTAGGAAAGAAATCTCAAATTATTTTGAGTTACATCAGGAATAGGAGAAGGAAGATCAGTGCGCAGACCGAGATGCAAGCAACCACATACAACCATACATAGATAGGGTTTATTGGCCATAACCACGCTATACATCCACCACAAAACTTGTTTATGGGTGACGCATATCGAGTGAATTAATATTACATATCATATATGTATATTGGGATTTGTGGATTTAGGATTGGACATGCATAAAGCCAATTTTATTCGCATCGTATGCAATAAATAAAGACGACAAACCAAAATCAATCATATCGATAATCCTAAAGTATAGAGCAGTTGACGTGGCTCATACCACTGTTGGGTTTTAGGGGAGGCAGAGAAGGTAGCGGAAACAAAAATTTTCTCCTCCCCAAACCCAGAACAAGGAAACGCATCAACGTCTATACAATAGGAAAGGGATGGTTTTTGGAATCATACCTTGTCCCGAGGCTTGCTCGGCGACAATACCTCATGCCTTGCGCGGTCTTCACCTCCGGTCTTGGACAGTGTCTGTGTAGCTCCTGGTTGCACCGGGACTGACGACTCCTGGTCTCACCGGGACTGTCGGGATTGACAACGGTCCTCTGAGCGGTAGAAATCTCCCGCCTCTGAAGTAGTCCACATGGACCACCTGGAACTCCAATCTCCTTGTCCCACAAGGAATTGGAAGGAGTCGCACCCTCCTGTCAGCGTACTAGTCGCCGACACACTCTCCTGCCACTAGTCTCTTTCGGCAGTTGTCTTTCCCTTGTTGTGCCTCCCTTATCGGGTAGCACTTGCTCGGGCTCTCTCGATTACCAAAACCAGAGAGAACGACAACTTTACAGAGCAACTAGTTGCACTGAGTTGTAGTCTGAGAAACCCCCAATACCCCTATATATAGGAGGGTCATGGGACAGGGTTCTCTATCCTCAGCAATGCAGGACTAAAGCAGGAGTAGAAGGGTTCAAGATTTTCCACAAAAACAACCAACTCACAACCTGAACCGATTATTTCACAACTGAAACGGTCGGTTGGGGACCTGAGCCGGTCGGTTTGAACCAATTATTTCACAACTGAAACGGTCGGTTGGGGACCTGAGCCGGTCGGTTGACACCTCAACCGATCGATTGGGACCCATGAAACGGTCGGTTCACTTCTGAATCGATCGGTTCGTGGTCCTGGTCAGTTCCCGATTGACTTTTCACCTTTTGTTTCCAATTGGTGTCAAATACCAATCCTTGTTCCAATGAAATTGGGCAAGTGAAACAAAAAGCAAATTTCTCACCAATCCTACTTTCCCAACTTGCTCGGTTGGACCAGTGAGTCGATCGTTTCAACACTTGAAGCAATCATTTCACCCTATCCATGAGCCGATCGACTCACAACCTGAGCCGATCAGTTCACCAAGCTCTGCCGATCGGTTCATCACATGAGTCGATCGGTTGGGAGTGCAGATTGTGCAGAAATAGTCAATTGCAGTTTCAATCAATCTGATACTCTAATCAATCAGTCCAACACCTTGAACATTATGATATTGAGCTATCAATTAATTGAGTGTTTAATTGAACTTCTAAACTCCTTTAGTAATCAATCTAAACATTGTTTGTGGACAAAACTCCTCTTCCAGGTTAAATCCTATGTGTGTGACCCTGCAGGTCCTTTTTCACGTTGGCAGTGAAAGTCCATAACACTTATGACTTCACAAGAAAAGAGCGGTGCCTAGTCAGACATCAGTGCTTCCCAAGTGAAATAGAAAGTTGGAGAACAACTTTCAATCCTACAATCCGTGAATGGTGTTATAGCGAATGTATAATTCCTTTGTTACTGATATACCGAATGAACTCGAGGCATGGAACAGTCGTCCTGTCAACGTTCATTCACTTTCTTGATCTCAGAGCAGATTGGAAGAGATATGTATGACATCAATATCACATATTTATTCACACATGCGTGTGCACGCCTATCTCAATCCTACTCATCAAGTGGCCTTGGATATCAAACTCCCTCATGAGGGACAAATCCCATATCTATCACTCACCCCTCAAAAGCCCCATGTGTTAAAGCCACCCAATCATCACCTTTATAACAAACCATGTTTCAGGACTGCGTTTGATGATGTCAAAGTGTACCCAACGACATGTGTTGAGTGTGTGATTTCAGGTCAAAGAATGACATTCACCACCATAACTGTAAGTATTGACTGTGAGTACCATGTCATGGTTCCATGTGTCAAACTCACAGTGGGTCTGTCTGGTACACTTGTTCTCTAACAAGTACCTATGTGTTTGGTTTGATATCTCTATATCATGACTAATGGGATTCTGTCATCAACCAACACCACAATCTAGTCTTGTGTGTCATTTCTATCTATCTACCTTCCACAATGACATTCAACTAGGGACATAACAAGAATGTACAAACTCTAGGCATCTGTATGATCTCATCGTTCAGATCCTCAACCTGAAAGCATACATCATTGAGTGTTGTCATTCTCTAGACATTCAATCTGTTCTATCACTATCTCATATGACTGAACCAGAAAGAATTGGAAGCTTGCCTTTGATGTTTATCAAATCAATCTTAATGTATCCCACCAATCATCCCATGATCGGCTCTCAGGGCATACAGACCAATACAATCGTGTCTAAGAGTTTCGTAGGAGTCCAGAGATACCCGCAGAACAACAAGTGTGCACCTGATCTAACACTGGTGTTTTTAGGATATTGGTAAGCTTAGGAATTCATTGTTCCAGTAGGTGGAAAAAGGAAGTGAAGGGTGGTATGGAAGGAAGAAATAAATCTCTCCTCTATTCGACTCGAGATTTTTTTTATTGTATGTTTTGCAATTTCATTGATTGCATTTTTTTTCGTGCGAATCTCTCCTCTATTCGACTCAAGATTGCATTTCTTTTTGTGTGTGCTAAGGCATCTTTTCTTGGTGATACACCCCTATTTAATAGTGAGGGGTATGGAAGAAGAGTGTGCCACCCCGAACTTAGGCTTTGACACTATTTTGGTTATTTTTGTGTCTTTTTGATGGACGGAGGGGTAAAAAGATGATGGAAGAAGTGTAGAAGAGAGTTCAGATCAGAGTGCAACTTGATTTACAATTCAGTGCACCAGGTCATTCTCCTTATCATACTCTGCTCAAATAATGACTTGATGAGGATCCGGTGGAGATTCCATGCTATTGTTCCACTAGTCAGATAGGAAGCACAATGTGTTTGATCGCTCTCAGTTCGACAGATACTTGCCATATCTACTGATCATGATGTTAGGATTCATAAGCTTCACACGGTGATTTCTAATCATTGGTTAGTTTAAGAAATTGTTCTCCTTGAGGCTACATTTCGAATAAGGAAGGTATAATGATTCAAAACTGCTTGGAAAAATAGGATAGACGGCTAGGTAATGGCTTTGATTTAAACAAAAGCGTCACAACTTCATCAAGTTTCTATACAAACTGCAATGAAATTTTTAGAAAATTTTGAAACTTTTTGTAAAATTTGCTCGAAATTGCGACAAAATTTCAACGATGAGATCTTAAGTTTGAAACGGATAGGAGAGGGTGGAAAGTAGAGTACATACCACCCACCCTCTACCCCGAACTTAGAAATTTTCTCGTCCCGAGCAAACTCTAAATCCAAGATGGAGGGGAAAAATCGTGCCGGTTGGTCCACCAGATGTGGTTGCATTCCTTTCGGCGACGCATCCTCCATCTGAAATCTCATTAATAGAAGCTATCAAAACTTAAGATTGCATCTTGCAATGCATTGTCTACTTAAGAGCAAAATTTTCTAAATCAAAACTAAAAGTAAAAGCTAAGATAAAGATCGGGTTGACTCCCGAAAAGCACCTTTGTTTTACGTCGATGGCTCGACGTGATTTTTCAGTTTTTGGGTAGATATGTCGGTTTGGATAGATTCATCAATTCATCAGTGCTAGTATCAGCTGTGGTGAAATATCTTTTCAAGCATTGGCCATTTTCCACAAAATCACCTGACTTCTCACTCCATAAAGTAAATGCACCATGTGGATAGATGCTTTTGACAATGTATGGTCCTGACCATCGAGAACAGAGTTTTCTTGGGAATAACTTCAGCCTTGAGTTGAACAACATAACTTGGTCTCCCACTTGAATGTCCTTTCTCTTCAGATGACCGTCGTGCCAAAGTTTGGAGCGTTCTTTGTAGATTCGTGCATTCTCATAAGCTGTCATTCGGAGTTCATCCAACTCTTGAAGTTGTAGAATCATGGCTCCGCCTGCTTTCTTCATGTCAAAATACAGCTATTTGATTGCCCACCATGCTTTATGTTCTAGTTCCACGTGCAGGTGATAACACCCATATTAGCGCATATTTTCTATGCATTTTATCTATAGTTTTGTGCCACTTTAGTCTTAATATGCACTCTTTCGTTCATGTTTTATGCTTTCTATCTCGAATTAGATAAAAGTAGTAAAAATAGCCAATCATCATCATCATCATCTAAGCCTCAATCCCAACTATGTTGGGGTCGGCTACATGGATCCTTCATTTCCATTCATCTCTATCATGGGCCATATTCTGATTGAGATGTAGAGATTCAAAATCTCTCTTTATAAGCTCATCCCATGTTAATTTAGGCCTTCCTCTTCTTCTATTTATAGTGTTTGGCTCAATAGCATTGCTTCGTATAGGCGCACTAGTAGGTCTGCGTTGCACATGTTCGTACCATCTGAGTCGGCCCTCACACAACTTGTCCTCAATGCTCGCCACCCCCACCTTAATCCTGATATAGTCATTTCTCAAACGATCTTTTCTTGTCTACCCACACATCCATCTCAGCATACGCATTTCAGCCATGTTCATCTTGTTGAGACCTTGTTTCTTCACCGCCCAACATTCACTCCCATAGAGCATGGCTGGTCGTATAACTGTTCTATAAAACTTACTTTTTAACCTGAGAGGGATCTTCTCATCGCATAAAACTCCAGTTGCACTCCTCCATTTCAACCATCCTGCAGTGATCCGGTGACAAACATCATTTTGGATATCCCCATCTATTTGAATAATAGAACCTAAGTAACGAATGTTGTCACATTTTGGTATATCTACTCCGTCCAACTTGGCTCCATCATTCACACTGCGAGATAATGTAGCCAATAATGTAGCTAATACGCCAATTTTTGACTTGTAGGCACCGAAACTAGTCAATTTTAGGACTCTCAAGTACCGAACCTGAAAAGACAAGAATTCCAGCAACTGGCCGATATGGCTGCCCAATACGGCTACCCGATAGGGCCTGGCTGATACGGCTGTTCGATACGGTATGGCCGATATGGCTGCCCGATACAGCCTGCCTGATATGGTCTGCCCGATATGGCCTACCCGATACGGTTTGCCCGATACGGCCTACCCGATACAGCTGCTCGACACGGTTGTCGGGCAGTAGTCATATTGGCCCACCTGATGCCTCAAGATCGAATCCACAAATGAAGGACGCGTGGACCAATAAAAGCTACAACTCCCATCAACTCGCTGCCTATAAATAGTAGCTGCCAACCTACAGAGCAAAGGGAGGAGTCAGAGGGAGGACCCTGTAAGAGCTAGTGCCTGGACCAAGGAGCTAGTGTGTCGATTTCTCCAAAATTCTACTGCCCGATATGATCTACCCGACACGGTATGCCCGATACGGTTGCCTGATACGGTCTGCCCGATAGGGTCTGCCCGATACGGTTGCCCGATATGTTCTGCCCGATATGGTTTAGAGAGAGAGAGTTGAGGAGTCTAGAGAGACGAAGAGAAGACCCAAGGGGCGAGATCTGACATGCACAGAGGCCAAGGAGCGAGAGCCACCTCTCCTCTACGGGCTATATCTCTTTCCTCTTCTCTTTCATTCTACTACATTCCTTTGTTTCTTGTACAAATGATGTTCATCCATCTTTGTTCGGTGCCAGCTATGCTTTTCTATGGCTAGTTAGCTCCTTCTTGGCTATGTAGCCTGATCTGGGCATGTATATGTACTTTTTCCTTAAGCAAGTAGATTTATATCAGATCTAGTATGTTGCATGCTCTATTTTCTCTTTGTAAGTTATGATTGCTAGTTTGGTTGATCTCCTACTCGCTTGAACTGCTGTTTCTGCCTGTATCGAGAGATCCGTTGTAGGAATAGCTAAGAGATGATAGTTTGGATCTGTACCCAAGAGGAGGACGATCCAAGGTATTCTGTTCCTAACACCTTGGAATATCCTAAGACCTGAGAGGGAACTTAGTGTATTCTGAGGTGTTGATATGTCATTCCTCGAGAGAGGGTCATTGACATATTGTTGATAGTTTTAGTTACGCATCGCGAGAGCGAGTGGGTCGACCCCACAGGACAGATGCCATTGTTAATACTAGATGCTTGCTTGGGTGTTCACGGGTTGTCTATGCCTGAGAATGAGTGCATAGACTGCCCCGGTTGTGGTTACATAGCCAAGAACTCTCTTTCTCTGATTAGTAGAATCACGAGCTCTGTTTTGTTTTGTTTTGTTTTTTTTTGTTTTGTTTTATATCGTGACAACCTGCTAGACTAGTTCTATCACTTACTTTTATCGACTATCATCTTGGCTTACCAGACTAAAGAACCAGATTTGTGGTGTCCTAAACATCACCACGTCCCTGTGTTCGACCCTGTATATCTACTTCGACCCCGTAATAAAGTTGCGGGAGCCTAGAAGGTTTCAGGTTATAAATTTAAAGCTTGATTCCTTCCTTTGTCCCACGTTCATTTCTGGACGTGTGCAAAAGGCCGATCAACTTTTGGCACCGTTGCTGGGGACGTGGTTTTCCACGTTTAAACGACTAGTAGATTTTTGTTCTGTCACTATAAGCTTGTATATACATGCATAGTTTTCCTCTTTCTTTACACATGCTTGTTCATATATACTAAATCACTTTTCTTTCTTATCATACCTTTTTCAGCGATGGACCTTGCTTCCACAAGACAAGTCATCTTGTCCACCCGTCCTCCCGAGTTTTTCCGCAGTTCCGACTGCTGGAAAATAATTGAAGGACGTGCACTGCAACTAGTCGAGTTATACTCACCTCCACCGTCGTCATATGTTGAAATTCCAACAAAGGAGACTGCCAGTCAACCATCGACTCTTGTGCTATCATGGGATCAAGAACTGATTAAGGCAGCAGAATTAGCTGGAGAAAGTGTCAAGGCACTCACCTCCATAGTTCCTCATCTCCAAGAAAACATCGATCCGCTCCAGCAACTATTAGACAAGCAGGAGCATCATCTCAAAGTAGCCACCGAGGCTGCAGACCGCAGTAGTAGTATACTTCAAACTGTTGAACAAGGATCCATCCTAAATCATCAGTTTGATACAGCGGGTTCCCCTTATATGTGCATGGCAGAATCGACGGGTCTCGAAAGCATTGCTGCTCAAGTACAACAACTTCATGATAAAGATGTTGAACAAGGCAGGAGGCTCCAAGAGCTCATCAGTCTGGTTACAATTCAGTTACAACTACCATCACAAGACAATGAAGATGTTAGTCATCAAGACCATCCCATTGGGTATGAAGTAGAGTATGAATCACCATCCTATTCAGACCATCAACTAGATTCACCAGGATTTTTCTGTGAAGACCAACCCAGTTGGGAAAGCCCTTCATTCTATCCAGATGACCTAGCTGATGAACCAATGGATGAAATGAGTCATAGACATGAATGGGTCCATGATGGCGATGATGAAGACTCAAAAAGCCAATCGACCTCACAACCCGAAGGTTGGTTTGAGGAACCAGAGTCAGATATTGAACCAGACCAGAGTGACATTTCTCATATTGAGAATTGTCATTTTACTTTGAGCAATACACCAACCATGGTTTGGAACAATTTGTTCGACGAAGACGACGACATATGCTCTACAAGGCTTGGAGCAGCATGAGGCATCATTTGCCACCACCCCTTTACAAGGCTTGGTGGACGTCAAGGGGGTAGGATGGACGGTTCACTACAACATGGCCGCTGAGCATGAAGACACCCCTGACTCCACGCCAGGTGATAAGCTTGGGGTGGTAGAACCACAAACAGATTCTTCAGTGGGTACTTTTTTCTCAGAAGATGATTGGATAACTCAGACGGTACATGAAGATTTATCTAAGCATCCAACCTGTGGTGCAGAGATGGAGAGAGAAGATATGAGTCCTCATGATGACGTCCAACCCCTCTCATCTATCTCATCCTATGTCGACATCCCAGGACCTTCATTTTCAGAATCATATAATGAAAGGTACCCTGAGGATGAAATGTCGAAGAATTCATCCCAGTGCAGTTCAATCCACTTCCAGCACAAATATGACTTCACCGAGTCGTCAGATTTCACTTCATTTTTTCAGACTCAGAAGGGCCAACACATCCACCTATTCTACTCTTACTATGTGGCGGAACCCTTCGGCAAGACACATGTGACACTGGCCCCAAAACTTAGGATTTGGGATCCCAATGTCAGTATCATGGGGCAACCACCCCCTTTTCTATTACCCACCCTCCCGCCCTTTTATTACAATAAATTTTGCTTTTCATGTTCTTGTTGTTTAATTTCTTTCCTCTAACTATTTTCATATCCTTGCACCCATGCATCATCTTTAGAACTTCAATAACTATCGTTAAACTCATGCATTCCTGCCTCACTATTTCAATTTTGAGTCTTGCTCAAGGATGAGCAAAATTTTAAGCTTGGGGTGGTAGGCTTCACCCTTCTTTCTCTTCACCCTTCTTGCATGCATGTCTTTTCCTGCATTTAGTCTTAAATTTTCAAAATTTTCAGATTTTTAGCTTTACAATTATGGCTATATGGTGCGAACCTAATAGATAAATGCTTGACTTTATGTCTAGATGCAAAGTTTTCATCTTAAAAATTGCTTGACCTCTTGCTTGACTTGCTCTTTGACTCTTTCCTTGAGTTTGATAATAAATCTAAGGTTATGTCCCTTTTTCATAGCTTAAAGCTAAATTCCCTTGATCTATGTTTTGAATGGCGAATCCATGGTAAAGGACCGTTGGAATGAGCTAAAACAAGATTAAAGAATCCTAGCTGTGGTTTCACAAGCTTGCCTCTATTCTAAGGATTCTTGAATCATAATTGCAACTTTTCACATAGGTGTCAAGCAGATCATGATGAGTTTTGAGCTATGATCAAAATGAAGTGTTTTCCTTGATGGACTACGTGCCTTCTCACATTAGATTGAGTCAAAAAGATGAAAAATATAAAAATGTGCAAAAGAGGCTTGGCCGCCCACAAAATCCCAAAATATCTATATAGTTCTCACCCAAGCCTACAAATAGAATGCAGATGATAAAAGCCTGAGTGTGAACAATAAATGAGTGTTGTTTCCCTTTTAGGAGAGTTGAGAATGGTGTCCAGCCGGTGTATGACTGCGCTCATGAATGCGGATATGTCGTGCCTGGTAGTACCACTCTAAAAGCTCATTAGAGAGTCACTAGGAACCCCTAGGTGACCTATGAGACAATCTCAGTATTAGGGTTGGTTTGGGCGCAGTACGAGGAGTTCATCTCACTACTTTGGACCAACTGGTCTGGACTGCAGGGACTGTTGCTCGCTACATAGACCAACCTGACACAGACCGGGATCCTCAGAAGTCATTAGAGTCTTTTTGCTTTGTTTCTTAGGACATGAATAAGTGAGAGGCATGGTATTCCTGATTGGTTTGCATGGATTCGTGGTGATGGCTCATTTCTCATCACCCGCGTGATCACTTGTGTGACAACTCTTTCATGTTTAAATAATTATGATTTAAATCCTCATGAGTATCAACAGGCTATAGTGAATTCGCTTAATCTCGCTTGGACTCTCTGTGACATTGCTTTGGCAGGATTGTGCATGATTGGTGGGGGTTTGTTCTGAAACGACATGGATTAGGAGAATTGATGTTTTAAACTGTTTTTCTTAACCTTAGCATTTATTGCCAAGCTTAATTTGGATGTTATATTTTTGTTCTTTGAGCATAGCCTTGCTTGACGACAAGCAAGTTTTAAGCTTGGGGTAGTTGATAACACCCAAATTAGCGCATATTTTCTATGCATTTTATCTATAGTTTTGTGCCACTTTAGTCTTAATATGCACTCTTTTGTTCATGTTTTATGCTTTCTATCTCGAATTAGATAAAAGTAGTAAAAATAGCCAATAATGTAGCTAATTAGCCAATTTTTGACTTGTAGGCACCGAAACTAGCCAATTTTAGGACTCTCAAGTACCAAACCTGAAAAGATAAGAATTCCAGCAGCTGGCCGATATGGCTGCCCAATACGGCTGCCCGATAGGGCCTGGCCGATACGGCTGCCCGATACGGTCTGGCCGATACGGCTACCCGATACGGCTACCCGATACAGCCTGCCCGATATGGTCTGCCCAATATGGCCTGCCCGATACAGTTTGCCCAATACGGCCTGCCCGATACAGCTGCCCAACACGGTCATATGGCGACAGTTATATTGGCCCACCTGATGCGTCAAGATCGAAGCCACGAATGAAGGACACGTGGACCAATAAAAGCTACAACTCCCATCAACTCGCTGCCTATAAATAGCAGTTGCCAACCTACATAGCAAAGGGAGGAGCCAGAGGGAGGACCTTGCAAGAGCTAGTGCCTAGACCAAGGAGCTGGTGTGTCGAGTTCCCCAAAATTCTACTGTCCGATACGGTCTTCCCGACACGATTTCCCGATATGGTTGCCCGATAGGGTCTGCCCGATAGGGTTGCCTGATACGGTCTGCCCGATACAGTATGCCCGATACGTTTGCCCGACATGGTCTGCCCGATACAGTTTAGAGAGAGAGCTGAGGAGTCTAGAGGGACGAAGAGAAGACCCAAGGGGCGAGATCTGGCCTGCACAAAGGCCAAGGAGCGAGAGCCACCTCTCCTCTACGGGCTATATCTCTTTCCTCATCTCTTTCATTCTACTGCATTCCTTTGTTTCTTGTACAAACAATGTTCATCCATCTTTGTTCGGTGTCAGCTATGCTTGTCTATGGCTAGTTAGCTCCTTCTTGGCTATGTAGCCTGATCTGGGCATGTATATGTACCTTTGCCTTTAGCAAGTAGATTCATATCAGATCTAGTATGTTGCATGTTCTATTTTCTCTTTCTAAGTTATGATTGCTAGTTTGGTTGATCTCTTACTCGCTTGAACTGCTGTTTCTGCCTATATCGAGAGATTCGTTGTAGGAATAGCTAAGAGATGATAGTTTGGATTTGTACCCGAGAGGAGGACGATCCAAGGTATTCTGTTCCTATCACCCTGGAATATCCTAAGACCTGATAGGGAACTTAGTGTATTCTGAGGTGTTAATATGTCATTCCTCGAGAGAGGGTCATTGACATATTGTTTATGGTTTTAGTCACGCATTGCGAGAGCGAGTGGGACGACCCCACAAGACAGATGCCACTGTGCATACTAGATGATTGCTTTGGTGTTCAAGGGATGTCTACGCCCGAGAACGAGTGCATAGACTGCCCAGGTTGTGGTTACATAGCCAAGAACTCTCTCTCTCTGATTAGTAGAATCACGAGCTCTGTTTTGTTTTGTTTTCTTTTCTTTGTTTTGTTTTATATCATGACAACCCGCTAGACTAGTTCTAGCACTTACTTTTATTGACTATCGTCTTGGCTTACCTGACTAAAGAACGAGAATTGTGGCGTCCTAAACATCACCACATCCCTGTGTTTGACCTCGTATATCTACTTTGACCCCGTAATAAAGTTGCGGGGGCCTAGAAGGTTTCGGGTTATAAATTTAAAGCTTGATTCCTTCCTTTGTCCTACGTTCATTTCTGGACGCATGAAAAAGGTCGATCAGCAGGTGACATGATTTTCCATAGATGAGTCTGAAGGGTGTTGTTCCAAGAGGAGTTTTGAACGCAGCTCGGTAGACCCATAAGGCGTCATTGATTTTCACTGACCAATCCTTTCAGTTGCATCCTATCGTCTTTTCCAGGATAGCTTTGAGTTGACGGTTCAAAACCTCTACTTGCCCACTTGTTTGTGGGTGGTAGGGGGAAGCTACCTTATGCGTTAGACCATATCTTCTCAACAACACTTCAAAGCTTCTTTCTAGAAAATGAGAACCTTTGTCGGATATCACAGTTCATGGGATTCCAAAATGGGGAAAGATAATATCTTTAAACATTTTAATGATGGGTTTTGAATCACTAGTGACGGTTGGTAAGTACTCTACCCATTTAGAGACATAATCTACTGCAACAAGTATGTAGGAAAATCCATGTCAGGATGGGAATGGGCCCATGTAGTCCACTCCCCAAACATCAAAAATCTTGACTTCTTACCATAACTTAAGTGGCATCTCATCTCTTTTCATAATGTTTCCCGTTCTCTGACACTTGTCACATGACAACACAAAGTTATAAGCATCTCTGGATATGGTTGGCCAAAAGAAACCACATTGCAAAACCTTCAAAGTAGTTTTCTTAGAACTCATATGGCCTCCGACTGGGCCTGCATGGCATTGCTCTAAAATAAGTTGGGCTTCTTCCTCAGCAATACAACGTCTGTAGACACCATCAACACAAATCTTGAAGAGGTACGAATCATCCCAGTGATATCGCCTCACATCAAGCATGAATTTCTTTAGAGCATTGCCCGTACACTCAGGGTGGATGACACCAGTGGCAATGTAGCTCACATAGTCCGAGTACCAAGGAGTAGCTTTTGAGACTTTCAAAAGCTGGTCATCTAGAAGAGAGTCATTAATTGGGATCTTATCAGTTTCCAGAGTGTGGATACGACTTAAGTGGTCTACTACAATATTTTATGTGCCTCTCTTATCTCTAATCTCAAGATCAAATTCTTGCAATAGGAGAATCCATCTTATTAGCCTTGGTTTTGCATCTTTCTTTTTTAGAAGATAACGAATAACAGCGTGATCGGTGTAGACAATCACCTTTGAACCAATGAGGTAGGATCTAAACTTATCAAAGGCATATACGACTACTAGGAGTTCCTTCTCAGTAGTTGCATAGTTCCTATGAGCTTTGTCAAGGGTCTTCGATGCATAGTAGATGACATGATGTTTCTTCTCTATACATTAGCCCAGGACAACACCCACCGCGTAATCACTGGCATCACACATAATTTCAAATGGGTGTTCCCAATCTGGATCTCGGATGATGGGTGTTGTTGTAAGGGCATGCTTTAGGTTGTTGAAACTCTTGATACACTCTTCATCAAAATGGAAATCAACGTCCTTCAGCAACAAGTTTGGCATGGGCTTGGTTATCTTGGAGAAGTCCTTGATAAACCTTCTGTAGAAGCCCGAATGACCAAGGAAAGCACGAACATCTCTTACATTGGTTGGGATAGTGAGTTTAGAAATCACTTCGATCTTTGCTTTGTCAACTTCGATTCCTCAATTACTGACTCTATGGCCGAGGACAATACCTTCTTTTACCATAAAATGACATTTCTCCCAATTAAACACAAGATGTGTTTCTTTGCATCGTTTGGGGACATGGGAGAGGTGCCTTAGGCATGAATCATACGAATCTCCATATACGGAGAAATCATCCATAAAAACTTTAATAGTTTCGGTTAGCCCAGCAAATATGGCTTCCATGCAACGTTGGAAGGTTGCATGCACATTACAGAGTCTGAATGGCATCCTTCTGAAGGCATAGGTTCTGAAGGGGCAAGTAAAAGTAGTTTTCTCTTGGTCATCTGGATGTATAGGAATTTGGTAGAATCCAGAGTAACCATCGAGATAGCAAAAATATTCCTGGTGAGCCAATCACTCTAAGAATAGAAAAGGCATCGGGAAATGATCTTTACGTGTTGCCTTGTTTAACTTCCTGTAGTCGATGCACATCCTCCACCCGATTACTGTTTGAGTGGGGATGAGTTGATTATCTTCATTCTGTATCATAGTAGTGCCACCTTTCTTTGGAACGACATGCACATGACTCACCCATGGTGAGTCAGATATCGGATAGATGATTCCGGTAGTGAGCAACTTGATAACTTTGCGGCGGACTACTTCCTTCATATTAGGATTCAACTTCCGTTGATGCTCAACAGTCGGCTTGTGGTCTTCCACAATAGGGATTTTGTGGATGCAAAGCACTTGACTGACACCGGTGAGATCGCTCATCTTGTAGCCGATATCTTTCTTTCTTTCCTTTAATTCTTTCAGGAGTTTATCTTCTTGTTCGGTCGTTAGATCAGAATTTATAATAACCGGACAAACCTTGAGATCATCCAAAAACACGTACTTAAGTCCCTCGGGCAGGGGCTTCATTTCAGGGGATTCCGACTTCTCGCATGGTTCTTCAGTTACATTCACAACTTTGAGTTCCTCGAACCTAGCTTCAGGATCTTTTTCTACAGAGTTGAGGTGAAGGACACAATTCTTGACTTGTTCGTTGATGAAATTATCAGCAGATGGGTTTGTTAGAGCCACTTCTAAAGGATCATCTTGTTCATACTCCTCTTGTGTGAGGAGCAAAGTTTGCTCAATGCGATAAATCAAATAGACTTCTTCATGCATGCTCGATCTTCGCATGCTTTCAAAAACATTGAACTCAAGGGTTTCTTTCCCTAGTCTGAGCAGCAAGGTCCCTACTTCAACATCAATCAAAGCTCTTGCAGTGGCGAGAAACGGACGACCAAAGATAAGAGGGTATCTGTCATCTTCCTTTATGTCCATGATGCCAAAGTCACATGGGACATAAGAGTCTTTTCCAACCTTGACAGGGACATCTTCAATGATTCCCAAAGGAAGAGTCATAGAGTTATCTACAAGTTGAATGGTCATTCCAGTTGGGAGTAATTCTGCAAACCCTAGCCTCTTGCAAAGGCTAAGTGGCATGATAGAGATGCTAGCACCGAGATCGGCCAATCCCTTCTTACATGAAGAGTCACTGATATGGCATGAAATCCCAAAGGATCCCGAGTCTTTCTGCTTCTTGGGCATCTTGCTCTGAATAATATCGAAGGTAGTTGTTGCTAACTTCACCATCTCATATTCTTCGGTTATATATTTCCTCGTGAGAAGTGACTTCAAGTACTTCGTCCAGGCTGGTATCTCAGCCAGAGCATCAAGGAATGGTATATCAACATGAAGCTTCTTCATGGCTTCCTTGAACTTATTGAAGCGGGTATCGAGCTTTGTCTAATTTAAACGAGCTGGGAAAGGAGGACGAGGCTTGTATACTGGCACATCCAACTCAGGTGTGTCTTCTGCCTCTGCATCCAATGGTTCCTCCAATCTTTTGTCATTCTTATCAGCGGTTGGTGGTTCCTTCGGTTGAGACTCAGGTATTGTAGAGTCTTGGACATTCACAAAGTCATCATCGTTTGTTGCCACTATTGGTATCTTAGCAGGGGAGTCAGAATATTCTTTTCCAGACCTGGTGGTGACAGCCTTCAGTTGCTCTGGATGTTTAGGATTGTTCTCTGGTTGTCCAGTAAAGGCTCCAGTAGGTGGCTTCATGCTAGCAGCAAGTTGAGCTAGTTGAGATTCAATAGCCTTCTAATGGGCTTGCTGGTTAGCTATCATAGTCTGCTGTGACTGCAACATCTTCTCAATAGATGACAATTTATCATCAGGAGGGATGGGACCGGCTTGTTGCCCTTGTTGTTGATGTTGATAGGGGACTTGGTTGGGGTTCTGAAACTGAGAATTATTCTGATAATTGTTGTAGTTTCTATTCTAGTAGTTTCCTCTAAAGTTCCCTTGATTCCCGAAATTTGGTTGTTGGTTATACGAGAATCCTAGCGGGCCTCGTTGTTGAGTATTTGAACCAAGTTGTTGTGAGTTTTCCACTCCAGAAGGATTTCCATATTGCAAACATGGATGGTTCCTATTCTGATTCAGATTATAGTACCCTTGACCAGGGATGGTGTTGACAGCATTCAGATTTTCCATTTGACCATTATCTCCTTGGGTACAGGTATTGCTCGAAACAACATCATAGAGAATGGTACATGCTAGAGTAGAATGATTAGTTCCTTTGCATGCTTCACATAAGAGTGAAGTTGACTTAACTTGTTCTTGTTGTCGAGGGGGTGAGCGTCTTCTTTCATAGGCAGAAAAAGATGTTTCAAGTTGGTCTTTCTTGGCGACTAGAAGCTTAAGAGACTCCACAATAGACTTGTACTCAGGAGTAGCTTCTGCCATAGCAACCTTCAACACTCCTTTACTTACGGGTCTACCCCAGTTGGATTTATTTTCAGCTCCAAGGGTGACAACCTTCCACGCACTATCATAGCTTTGACGCATGAAGTTTCCTCCAGATGAGGAATCCAAAAACTTCTTGATGTCATCATCTACACCCCTATAAAAGATTTTGATGAGTTGATTCTTAGGAATGCCATTGTGTGGACACTTGCACATGAGCTCTTTGTATCTTTCCCATGCTTCAGCTAGGGATTCTCCAGGGACCTGGGTGAATTGCGTTATCCGGCCCTTAATTTCATAGGTGAGAGAAGGTGGATAAAACTTTTCTAGAAAAACATTTTGAAGTTGTTCCCAAGTGGTGATGGGTTCGCATTGCAAGGAGTTATACCAACTGATGGCTCTATCTGCAAGAGAGTATTTGAAGAGACAGAGTCTGATGGCATCATCCGTGACTCCATTTTGCTTTGTCATGGCACATAGATCTATAAACCTTAGAAGATGTTCTTGACTATCTTCTCCTTGCTTACCATAGAAAGGACTGTTTTGAAGCAACGTAACCCAATGTGCTCTTATCTCAAAGTTGGGAGCGTTGATGGGAGGAGGTTGTACTGGGTGGTGAACATCAGAAGCTTTAGGGATTGAGAATTCTCTAAGGTCTTTTTGTAGCTTAGCCTGTTGAGCTGCTGCTTGAGCTGCTTCGATTTCTTCTTGAACTGTGGCTCGGGCTTCTTGCATAAGCCTATCTCTTTGAGCATTAAGGGATTGTGCTACCCTTCGAGCAATTTCCTCCTATTGAGCCATTCTTGCTTGGTTATCTCTATACTGACGGCGAAAGGTTCTATCTATCTCAGGGTCAAAGCTAGCAGAGAGTCCGGGACTGTCCGAGCGGCGCATACACTAGACTTTGTGGGTACCTAGGATGGAAAGATCTTTTACTATTAAGATGGATGGAGTAGAACCGAATTCGAGTATATATGATCAATAGTATCAAAAGTAAAAGAAAAACCTGAATTAGTCTCAAAAGAACTAGATTTAACTAGATGATTGTTGTCCCCGACAGCGCAAAAATTTGACGTGGCATGCATTATCGCACTAACAAACTCACTTAGGGTCGAAATCCCTATGTTTTTAACCAAAACAACGTGCAATAATACCACCTGCAAGCGGGCGTGTCTTATCGCAGTATAGTTGACGATCGAATCCCAAGGGACAACGTTTTTAAGAATCTTTCTCTAGTCAAATCTAGTTGAATCAAGTCTAAAATTTAGAATAAGGTTGGTTGATTTGAGTTTAATAAAACTATATGCAAGGAAAGTAAAAGAGAAGGATTAAAGGTTGGTTAAAGATTAATGATGGAATTCGCTGGGATGGTCCCAGGTTTCACCACCACTACACATGCAATCACATCCAAACATCAAACATCCAGGCAAGATATTACCATTCAAATAGACCTACTGCAAAACCCCCCATACGAGCGTCAGGTTCACGTAAGCATCACCTTAGGTATCAGATGTCTCGTCACCATCCAGATCACATAATTACAGCTCCGAAGATACAGAAATCCAAATGAAGTTGTGGGCCCCCTATACAGGCGTCAGGCACACAGGAGAGTCACCGTGGGTTAGATGGCTTGTCACCACACGGATCATACACTTACCACCTCAAGGAATCCCATTCTATTTCTTGTTTGGGAGTCAACCACGTTAATCGACATTCAAAACCTACGCATTGAAGTTCTTGCAACATAGGAAACGAACAAGATAAATGCAAGTAGGTGATCAATCCACAAGCACACATCAACGATTAACAATGATATGAAAGATTATATACATGCCATAGAATGTCTAACAAAAAGATATGAGAGCAAGGGCAGCGAGGCTAGTCCCCACACCCAAGTGAAAGTAAACTACTCGCTCATGGTGAGAGAAATAAGAATAACAAGAGAGAGAGAGAAGTTTCCTCCATGAGCATGGTGAAGAAGATGATCGCAACTCTATGGAGAAACAATCTTCTACACAACGTCGGAGCAGATCTGGAAGACGAGAGAAGTACACCACGACAGACGGGGCAGATCTTCTCTCTCCAACTTCTTCTTCTTCTCATAGTCCTCGCTCCCAGTAGGAGGAGCAGCTCGTGGACGAGATGGCGGCATGGAAATGCCCTAGACGCAGCAGATCTAGATCTAGATCCAGATCTGAAGAAGGTGGCTTGCAGATTCGAGTCTTCACTCCAGATCTGGGTGAGCAGTCTGCAAAACCACCACGGGGGCAGGTTCTTGGCTATGGAGATCGTATCCTTAACATAACAACATCTAGAGATGATGATTTGATGGGCTGCAGTCGTGTTCTATTTATAGGCAGATTTGAACTGACTTAAATTGGCGACCTTCATAAGTTTGCAGCAGGTCGCGGATTTTGGCACGGTTGTGACTTTTTGAGTGTCGCGGTCGCAGATTTTTGCACGATCGCAACTTTGGAAAATGGTCATGATTCTTTGCACTGATCGCGGTCTGCTTGCACCCTTGGTCGTGGTTCCTTGTGCACTTGACTATGGGCCTAGGAAGCAGTTGAGCAGATCGAGATCGCCAACCTACTGGGGACCACAGGGTGGAGGAACAGGTCAACGCTGTTGTAGGAAGAGGCCAAGTTACCATTGCAAAGGTGCAGGTGCTGTTAGAGGAAGTGATTGTTGGGTTTTAGGGGAGGCAGAGAAGGTAGCGGAAACAAAAACTTTCTCCCCCAAACCCAGAACAAGGAAACACATCAATGTATATATAATAGGAAAGGATGGTTTGTGGAATCATACCTTGTCCCGAGGCTTGCTCGGCAACAATACCTCGCGCCTTGTGCGGTCTTCAACTCCGGTCTTCGACGGTGTCTGTGCAGCTCCTGGTCGCACCGGGACTGACGACTCCTGGTATCACCGGACTGTCGGGATGGACAGTTGTCCTCCTGAGCGGCAGAAACCTCCCGCCTCTGAAGTAGTCCAGACGGACATCCTGGAACTCCGCACTCCTTGTCCCACAAGGAGTTGGAAGGAGTCGCACCCTCCTATTGACGTACTAGTCGCGGACACACTCTCCTGCCTCCAGTTGCAACTGTAGTTGTCTTTCCCTTGTTGCACCTCCCTTATCGGGTAGCACTTGCTCGGGCTCTCTCTCGGTTACCAAAACCAGAGAGAACGACAACTTTGCAGAACAACTGGTTGCACTGAGTTGTATTTTGAGAAGCCCCCAATACCCCTATATATAGAAGGGTCATGGGACATGGTTCTCCATTTCGAGCAATGCGGGACTAAAAGCAGGAGTAGAAGGGTTCGATATTTTCCACAAAACAACCAACTCACAACCTGAACCGATCGTTTCATAACTGAAATGGTCGGTTGGGGACCTGAACCGGTCGGTTCAAAAGTGAACCGGTCGGGTGGGACACCTCAACTGGTCGGTTCACAAGTGAACCGGTCGGTTGGTGGTCCTGGTCGGTTCTCGATTGACTTTCCTTCTTTTTTTTCTAATTGGTATCGAATACCAATCCTATTTCCCAATCAAATTGGGCAATTGAAACAAAAGGAAAATTCTCACCAATCCTACTTTCCCAACTTGCTCGGTTGCACCAGTTAAATCGATTGTTTCAACACTTGAAGCAATCGATTGTTCCCGATTGACTTTCCTTCTTTTTTTCTAATTGGTGTCGAATATCAATCCTATTTCCCAATCACATGAACCGATCGATTGGGAGTGCGCATTGTGCAGAATCAGTCAATTGCGATTTCAATCAATCTGATACTCCAATCAATGTGTCCAACACCTTGAACAATATGATATTGAGCTATCAATTGATTGAGTGTTTAATTGAACTACTAAACTCCTTTAGTAATCAATCTAAACATTACTTGTGGACAAAACTCCTCTTCTAGGTTAAATCCTATGTGTGTGACCCTATAGGTCCATTTCACGTTGGCAGTGAAAGTCCATAACACTTATGACTTCACAAGCAAAGAGCGGTGCCTAGTCACACATCAGTGCTATCCAAGTGAAAGTAGAAAGTTGGAGAACAACTTTCAATCCTACAATCTGTGAATGGTGTTACATCGAATGTATAATTCCTTTGTCACTGATATCACGAATGAACTCGAGGCATGAAATAGTCATCGTGTCAACGTTCATCCACTTTCTTGATCTCAGAGTAGATTGAACGAGATATGTATGACATCAATATCACATACTGATTCACACATGCATGCGCACGCCTATCTCAATCCTATTCATCAAGTGGCCTTGGATATCAAACTCCCTCAAGAGGGACAAATCCCATATCTATCACTCACCCCTCAAAAGCCCCATGTGTCAAAGCCACCCAATCATCACCTTTATAACAACCCATGTTTCAGGATTGCGTTTGATGATGTCAAAGTGTGCCCAATGACATGTGTTGAGTGCAGTGATTTCAGGTCTAAGAATCACACTCACCACCATCACTGTGAGTATTGATTGTGACTACCATGTCATGGTTCCATGTTTCAAACTCACGGTGGGTCTGTCCGGTACACTTGTTCTCTAACAAGTACCTATGTGTTTGGTTTGATATCTCTATATCATGACTAATGAGATTCTGTCATCAACCAACACCACAATCTATTCTTGTGTGTCATTGCTGTCTATCTACCTTCCACAATGACATCCAACTAGGGACATAACAAGAATGTACAAACTCTTAGCATCTGTACGATCTCATCGTTCAGGTCATGAACCTGAAGGCATACGTCATTGAGTACTGTCATTCTCTAGACATTCAATCTCTTCTATCACTATCTCATATGAATGGACCAAAAAGAATTGGAAGCTTGCCTTTGATGTTTATCAAATCAATCTTAATGTATCCCACCAATCATCCCATGATTGGCTCTCAAGGCATACATACCAACAAACTCCCACTTAACTGCGAGAAAATCACCCTTGAATCATATTCATAGTGATCTTGAAACATGTCCCACATGTTACTGTGCTCTAGTGCGAACATAGTGAGTTATGGCAACGCCTTGCCAAAGTCAGTATAAATTGCATGTCTCACATCTCTTCATTGTACGTTACACGTATGAGATGGAGTTGTCGTAATATGCGATCTAGTATTCCTTTGCTAACCTTTAGCCACATTGCATGATCAAGGATTCCATACTTGTCATCAATGAGTGGAATATCTATAAGTTCATCTCATGAACTTCCAGATCCATATAGTATCCACTTCTGTTCTCTAACGCATAAATACTAGGCATTTCCTTTTAAATGGTTTTATTGGAACATTTCCAATTATCAACAAACTTTCACTTATATATCCTATATATATTTTGCGATTAATTTTCTGTCCTTTCGGAAGTTCACATCAATGTAACTCTTTACATTGAACTCTTCCTTATCTCCATAGAACTAGTACTTCACAAGTACTTATCAAGTTCTCATGGTATTCCAGTAACCCTTACTGGAAGTAGACAAACATCCACTCGTCATGTCCCACATACGAGTTATTAGGATGAGCACATCATATTGCCATGTCCTACATACAAGATGATGAATGCATTTTGTTCTTGCCATGTCGATACATGCAAGATAATGGGATGATTACATACATGATAGATCCATATCTATTCTTAGTGTTCCCATTCTTCATAAGAATTGGACACTTGGCCTTGGGATATTAACTCCATGTAACATGGACAAGTTTTCTCCCATTGAATCTGTGCATACTGAACCCTTCAGTACAGATTGCCAATGTATGCTTTCTCTGTTCAGGTCAAAAGGTTTTTCAAGAACTATCTCTATAGATCTCTATTCCTATCACATAGGAAACATCTCTATCTTCCTTAAAGATAATTTCCACTTTTGGATTTCCATTCTAGAACATTTCCATTTCACATCAACATGTGGAATGTGAATACGCTCCCACTAAATCACAAATCCCTTCTTTATCTTTGACATATCAGTCAAACCCGTTGACTATATCATCAAAGTAAAGATCCAATTTTGAGTTGCTTGTACTCAATCAATCACATTGATTAGTCCATTGTAAGTTATAGACTTCATTTGCATTAGTGGATTCATAAACCTTATAGGTTGTGTCACGTACACATCCTTGTTTTATTCCTCATAGGAATGCAGTTTTAGTATCCATATGCCAAATGCCTCAATCATTAAGTTGCAATCAACAAGCATCATCCTTCTCAAAATGTTATCCATGTGTCTTAACACTTAAGACTCATTTGCACTTGTGGATTTCATCCAATGAGTGCTACCATCAAGGTCATACCTTATGGTTCACATGGATGTCATTTAGGATGCAATGGTCATAAACCATAACTAAAAATTTGGTTCCTCATATTCATCTAGATAGTTGATTCATCACATGAACAACTCATAATATAGATAATTGAGGTGTATCTGTTAAGGATATAAGAACTCACAACTTCTTGTGATTCTCAATGTCCTTTATTAGTGAGGGGTATTCTATTATTATGAAGAATTCAGTTATTTGATAATCATTCTCTAACTCCTTAGAGTATGATTCCTTCTTGATTTAGACATCACCATGCCTTAATCATGAGTTCACTATGATACACTATCATAATCACTCATAAGGATCTCAAACATTTGGTCCAAGTATTTCATTCATTAATCTCATCAAGAATTAACACTTTACCAAATTTGTACTTCATCTATGATAATCCTGAACATTTCAAGATATTCATATTGGTATTTCTCTAAACACCATTTGAAGTATTAGCATTTGTTCCAATAGGTATGTAAATACATCACATGTATTATACCTAATAGGATAATCATTCTCCCACTATCATTAGTGAATATTGATTAATCATGTACAAGAGATTCATGTCTCTTACTGGTTCTCTAACCAAAAGAGTCTACATTTATCCATCACATGGAAACTAGAAATTAATTTCTCATGATTGATGCTAATTTGATTGTTTGAGTTATCAATAACTTCAGGTATCATTTTATCTTATGCATACCATGTATCACAAGATAAACAAGGCATTGCCACAAAGATCATATCTTTAAGATTGAAACATCAACTTTATTAATTGCCATCATTGTCATACAATATGCAAAAATAAAGTGTTTCTATCTATTGGAAATATATGAAATAGCAGTTCTCAACTCTATTTCGTGCCCTTTAGCATGAAATAAACTGAAACATACTCCTATCTATGGCAGCAACAATTGCCCCAATGATGGGTACTTCTTTCTTGGTCCTTTCACAAAGGCCATCACTTCTTTGCAGATCTTGCATATCATATATGATAGATCCCTATCTTGGTATCATATACCTCAGATGAAGAAGTCGTTCATTTCATGATACCTTAGGTGGAGATCTCCATCCCCTCCTTCATCTTCTTTTGTTCTTCCAGATATAGAGGGAAATTCCCTCATACACCCTTTCCCCATGTGCCTTGAGGCTGAAGACGGCTCGGATTGCTGGCTAGCATCAGAACACTTCTTTGCTTTGCCCTTATCCTTGCCCTTAAGAATTACCTTTCTCTTTGATCACATCAAAGATTATGGTTTGTCTTTCTTCATCTTTGCCTCTACTATCCTCAACATGTCCAACAACTCTGTCAACGCTTGTCAAAGTTGTTCATGTTGTAGCTTATCATGAATTGTATGATTCTCACAACATTTGCAGTATCATACCAATAGCCAACCCTTGGCTCAGAGGGAATCCTTCCTAGTCAGTTTTTCAACTTACCCAATCACATTGAATGTGTGAATACCTTACTGGATCTCCTTCTGTCATGACACACTAGGGCAGTGTCTTGGAGACATCACCAATAGCCAACCCTTGGCTCAGAGGGAATCCTTCCTAGTCAGTTTTTCAACTTACCCAATCACATTGAATGTGTGAATACCTTACTGGATCTCCTTCTGTCATGACACACTAGGGCAGTGTCTTGGAGACATCATATGTCTCATGTTGTCTCTGCAACTCATAGTTTAGCGAACATAACATCAAGCACTCCTCATCAATGTCATTCTCGGTATGCTTCCATAAGCATACTTTTAGCCATTGATGTGGTGGGATCGAGTTCATCTGGTTCTGGTATAACTAGGACTTAGAGCTTTCACTCTTTGATTGAGAACGCTTCTCAACGTCCTAACCAATCGTGGAAATTATTCCCATTTAATTTGTTGGTCTCAAAGACCGTTCGCAAATAAAGTGATTTGTTGATTAACCATTTATTTTAACAAAAGGAAATATATGCAATTTTAGTCCAAAAACTCATTTTTTGACTTATTTGATTGATTTGAAAAATTGACGATATAATTAGGCCTTTAATTAATTATCGCTCCCACTATTTTACTTCAAATTGATAGCCCTCACCATCAATTTGGAAGATTGCAGCGTACAGCCTTCTAATGGGCAAGATCCTAAAATCCTCTAAGTTATGGACCAGCTTTGGCTGTCACCCACAACTTAGATCTCTCAGGTAGGCAACTTTTTCCAATTGCATCATATGCAATTCTTGTTGAATGAACATGCACAACACCTTGCCATGAACATTCCTTCCCTCTGGGCTTAGACGCTCTAAGAATCACCAGTTAAGTCTAACCCAAAAGCCGACACGGTAAACATGCACCCTGATTTGGCAGAACCTACATGTCTACTCTTCACACTTCCACAAGATAGACGGCGCACCACGCTTTGGCGTAACCTACGCTTGGTCGATCAGGTTTTTCATGTGTGTCGCTAATGGAAGGCATATAAGACTTAATATTTTAAAGAGGGATTTGGTTTTTATATACATATACATATCCAATCACCACAATACATAGTATGTATCATATACATGCTATATCCCACATAAAACATGCAAAACAATAAAAGCGATGATTATGGCCATCCTAATGTGATTCCTCGAGCCAAGAGGAATCACGGTCATCTAGGTCTACATCACATGCAACCTGTACAAGATGAACTATGTGCTTTGCCTCCTGGGTTTGATCAACTCATCATATGAATGACTTGCCTGTTCTGGCCCAGTCGTCTGGGTGCCACCAGCCGGTCAGTTGGCTCCTCCAACCGATCAGTTCTCCTGGTCATCGTGCATCTCATCATGGCCGCCACCTACTCGTCTCGCTCCTCAAACCGGTCACCAACCGATCGGTTCACTCCTTGAACCGATCGTCTAGAACGTCAACCGATCAGTTCACGCCTTGAACCGATCGTCTCAGCTGTCGTCTTGATGTAGTCCGTTCTTTGACATAATAGGAAATAAAATCTATCCTATTTTACATTGCATAAAGAGAAACCTCGAGTTACATTCGAGGGGAGGAAAGGTAGGAAAAGAAATCTCGAATTATTTTGAGTTACATCAGGAAAGGAGAAGGGAATCGGTGCGCAGACCGAGATGCAAGCAACCACATACAACCACACACAGATAGGGTTTATTGACCATAACCACGCTATACATCCACCACAAAACTCGTTTAAGGGTGACGCGTATCGAGTGCATTAATAATACATATCATATATGTAATTTGAGATTTGTGGATTTAGGATTGGACATGCATAAATCCAATATTATTCGCATCGTATGCAATAAATAAAGGCGACAAACTAAAATTGATCATATCGATATTCCTAAAATATAGAGCAGTTGACGTGGCTCTGATACCATTGTTGGGTTTTAGGGGAGGCAGAGAAGGCAGCGGAAACAAAAATATTCTCCCCCAAACCCAGAACAAGGAAACGCGTCAACGTATATATAATATGAAAGGATGGTTTGTGGAATCATACCTTGTCCCGAGGCTTGCTCGGCAACAATACCTCACGCCTTGCGCGGTCTTCAACTCTGGTCTTCGACGGTGTCTGTGCAGCTCCTGGTCGCACCGAGACTGACGACTCCTGGTCTCACCAGACTGTCAGTTGTCCTCCTGAGCGGCAGAAACCTCCCGTCTCTGAAGTAGTCCACACGGACCACCTGGAACTCCACACTCCTTGTCCCACAAGGAGTTGGAAGGAGTTGCACCCTCATGTTGACGTACTAGTCACCAACACACTCTCCTGCCTCCAGTTGCAACTGCAATTGTCTTTCCCTTGCTGCACCTCCCTTTGCGGGTAGCACATGCTCGGGCTCTCTCTCAGTTACCAAAAACAGAGAGAACGACAACTTTGCAGAGCAACTGGTTGCACTAAGTTGTATTTTGAGAAGCCCCAATACCCCTATATATATAGGAGGGTCATGGGACAGGGTTCTCCATCCCGGGCAATGCGGGACTAAAAGCAGGAGTAGAAGGGTTCAAGATTTTCCACAAAACAACCAACTCGCAACCTGAACCGATCGTTTCATAACTAAAATGGTCAGTTGGGGACCTCAACCGGTCGGTTCACAAGTGAACCGGTCAGTTGGGACACCTCAACCGGGCGGTTCACAAGTGGACCGGTCGGTTGGTGGTCCTGGCCGGTTCCCGATTGACTTTCCTTCTTTTATTTCTAATTGGTATCAAATACCAATCCTATTTCCTAATCAAATTGGGCAATTGAAACGAAAGGAAAATTCTCATCAATCCTACTTTCCCAACTTGCTCGGTTGCACCAGTTAAATCGATCGTTTCAACACTTGAAGCAATCAGTTCACCCTGATCTTGAGCCAATCGGTTCAACACTTGAGCCGACCGGTTCACCAAGCGCACCCGACCGTTTCATCACATGAACCGATTGGTTGGGAGTGCAGATTGTGCAGAATCAGTCAATTGCGATTTCAATCAATCTGATACTCCAATCAATGTGTCCAACACCTTGAATAATATGATATTGAGCTATCAATTGAGTGAGTGTTTAATTGAACTACTAAACTCCTTTAGTAATCAATCTAAACATTGCTTGTGGACAAAACTCCTCTTCCAGGTTAAATCCTATGTGTGTGACCCTGCAGGTCCATTTCACGTTGGCAGTGAAAGTCCATAACACTTATGAATTCACAAGCAAAGAGCGGTGCCTAGTCACACAACAGTGCTATCCAAGTGAAAGTAGAAAGTTGGAGAACAACTTTCAATCCTACAATCTGTGAATTGTGTTACAACGAATGTATAATTCCTTTGTCACTGATATCCTGAATGAATTCGAGGCATGGAACAATCATCCTGTCAACGTTCATTCACTTTCTTGATCTCAGAGTAGATTGAACGAGATATGTATGACATCAATATCACATACTGATTCACACATGCGTGCGCATGCCTATTTCAATCCTACTCATCAAGTGGCCTTGGATATCAAACTCCCTCAGGAGGGACAAATCCCATATCTATCACTCACCCCTCAAAAGCCCCATGTGTCAAAGCCACCCAATCATCACCTTTATAACAACCCATGTTTCAGGATTACGTTTGATGATGTCAAAGTGTGCCCAACGACATGTGTTGAGTGCAGTGATTTTAGGTCTAAGAATCACACTCACCACCATCACTGTGAGTACTGACTGTGACTACCATGTCATGGTTCCATGTGTCAAACTCACGGTGGGTCTGTCTGGTACACTTGTTCTCTAACAAGTACCTATGTGTTTGGTTTGATCTCTATATTATGACTAATGAGATTATGTCATCAACCAACACCACAATATAGTCTTGGGTGTCATTGATGTCTATCTACCTTCCACAATGACATCCGACTAGGGACATAACAAGAATGTACAAACTCTTAGCATCTGTATGATCTCATCGTTCAGGTCATGAACCTGAAGTCATACGTCATTGAGTATTGTCATTCTCTAGACATTCAATCTCTTCTATCACTATCTCATATGACTGAACCAAAAAGAATTGGAAGCTTGCCTTTCATGTTTATCAAATCAATCTTAATGTATCCCACCAATCATCCCATGATTGGCTCTCAGGGCATACATACCAACAGTGATCGTGATCACATAATTGCGGTCATGATCTGTGGGATTTGCGGTCGCGATGAGGAGTAGCAGGTCGCGGCTTTTGGCTTGGTCGTTCCCTTTATTGCAGGTCACGGTATTGAGTTGCACGGTCGCGATTCAGAGCAGGGAGGTCGCAGTTCCCTCTGTTGATTGCTAGGTCACGATCAAGTAACCTCGGACAGGTGTTCGCGATCCTTTAGGATTTGCAGGTCGCGGGTTCGTTGTGATGGTTGAGGACAGGAGGTGTCGAGGTGTAGAAGACGACGTAGAGGTGTAAGGCGGAGACAGGTGGAGATCTGCTACAGTGTAGTGAAGTCCAGGTTGAGGCGAGGGTAACTTGACCTAACTGCGATCAAGGAGGCTATCACTGTGGGTCGCGGTTCCTTTGAACATGATCTGGTTGCGATGTTGATGCGATTATGGCGGAGAAGTGCATTGATCATAGTTAGTTGAGGGTAGCAGATCTGCGGAGGCATGCATAGCAGTTGGAGATCATTGGTGTGTGGAGGAGCTTGCTTGCAGGTGGATGCATGGGGGATTGGAGGTCGCGATTGGTACACGACAGGGGTCACGGTGGTTGTAGGACCTGATTGCGGGTGGAGATGGTGGAATCGCGACAGTGGTTTAGAGAGAAGGGAGGTCGTAGTTGTGTCAACCAGTCACAGCATTGATCTGTGGCTCACAATTTTGATGTCTGCGGCAAGTTGGAGATGAGAGGGGGAGCGAGTGATGCAACTGATCGCGGTCTTGTGAAGGAAGCCGCGACCGCGGTTAGGGTAGGGGAAACTGCGACCGTAGTGGGAGCGCTTGGGTCATGATTCTTTGGTGTTGTGTGAGGTGTTCGCGGTCGAGATCTCGAGCGGGGTCGTGATTAGGTTTGCAGTGATCGCAATTGCGGCAGAAGGAAGGGTGTTGGTCACGATCATTAGTGGGAAGGTGTGTCCCAGCAGCAAGGTAAGAGGCGTGTGAATAAAAGAAGAGGGGAGGGTGACACTCGCTGCTGATCAGAATTAAACAAAGCCCATTAGAAAAGGGTATGGGCCTAGGAGATAAGGCCCAAAGCTCGAAACGGCCTGCACAAGGGTGCGAAAAGTCAATAAAAATAGGAGTAAAATCAATTAAGCCAAGTAAATGCACATGTTAGAAGATAAAGCCAATAAATGCACGAAGGCAACCAAAACTGGGCTACACGAGATGATTGTACTAATATGAATATGCATTCATCATCAGATGCCCGTTAGATGTGTATTTTTCTTTCATGATTTAGACCCACAATAGATTTGGGTAGTTCAAGTAGCTCCATATATTTTTTAACATTAGTGTGTCATTTAGGTCTCGTGCATCCTTGATACCCAATCCTCCATGTTCTTTAGATGATGTGACCTTTTTCGAAGCTACCAATGAGATTTTCTTGTGTTCCCGACCTGCCGACCACACAAAATTCTTCACATGTCTATTGAGTTTATCACAGATTGCAGGGGAGAGCTTTATTGATTGCATTGTATATGTGGGTATTGCTTACATAGTTGACTTGGCAAGGGTGATCCATCCATCAGGAGATAGTTGGCGGGCCGACCAACTATTCATTCTGTCATTTAGAGTGTCTACGATGTGTTCATGTGTCGACTGATTTAGATGACTATGGAGCAAGGGAACTCGAAGATGGCAGCCTTGATCATTTGTTCATGGGATGCCCAACCTACTGCAAAATTTTGAGCAAGTTGCTCAAGGGGTATTGTGGGAGAAGAAGCATCGCGACTTTTCTCTAGATATGTCCTATCCGTATGCAGCTGAGAAATGTTTCAAAATGTGGTCAATTAACTCTACCTGGCCACTTGATGCATCAGCCAACAACATGATATCATCAGTGAAGAAGATATGGCTCAACAAGGTTCCTTTTCTTAAGAGAGCAATCAGTTTCTAGTTGTCAGCCGCCACTTCAAATGAAATTGCTTGGCTGATCCGTTCCATGCAGAGAACAAAAACATAGGGGCTTATCGGGTCCCCCTGGCGAACTCCGTTGGTGGTTTGGAAGGGAGGTAGTGGTTCACCCTCCCAGAGTATTGAGGTAGATCTTCTTGAGATGATCTCCATTATCAGGTTAATTAGGAGTCCAGGAAGGCCAACATTAATGAATGTATCCCTTATGAAGGGTTGGTTCATTCTGTCAAAGGCTTTAGATAGGTCAATCTTAACACAAACCCATGCCTTCTTTGAGACTTTGCTTCACATGGAATGGATGATCTCTTAAGTAACCAGAATGTTGTCTGTGATGTGTTATCCTGGGATGAAGCTAGATTGGCTTTCTATAATCCATGAAGGGAGGAAAGGTTTCAAGCATTCAACAATCACTTTAGAGATGATTTTGAAGCATGTGTTGTTAAGAGAAATCAGCCGGAAGTCTTGACATCTGTGTGGTTGTCTGACTTTGGGTATGAGCACCATTAGAGAGTCCACAATGCTATTTTTGATTCGGCCATTGTTGAATGCTTTTTAGACAGTGAGAACTACTGATCTACCCACCTTGGGATAGTTTGATTGCATGAATCCAGCATGGATCCCATCTGGTCCACTTGCTTTGAGTGGCGCCATGGAGTCTGCCACCTGCTTGATTTCATCGTGTCCCGACGTGTGTGCCAGTAAGTTGCCGATCTGGTTGTTGATCCCAGGGAAGATGCCCATGTATGTAGGAATGTCCGCTGCTAGTATTGGCTCTCTAGGTGACAGAGATATTAGAGTTTTGAAGTAGGACAGGAGCATCGCTTTTATGGCTTTTGGTTCTATAATCCACTCTCCTTCCGCATTGCGAAGTCTCGAGAACTTGTTGCCTTGTCTCCTAGCTTTGACGTACGATTAGTAATAGTGGATATTACCATCACCTTCCTTTAGCCACTGGATGTGGGCTTTTTGATGCCAATCCTCTTTCTCCCTTAGTAGGATTTGGTGGTACTTTTCTTGCAGCAAGATGACTTTGAGTTCGTTAGAAACTGAAGGGAGTGAGTTAGCATGTACCTGGCTCTTATCAAGATTCTATAGGGTGTTGTGCTTCTCCTTGTACTTCTTCTTTTTCCTTCGAGTTTCCCATGAGAGAGCCTCCTATTGCAATGGTGTGATGGCTTCAGAGAAGGGCAGGTCACTACTCCATAGTGGTAGTAGTTTAGTTTTAAATTCCGGGATCGGGTCCAACTGGATTTGGACCTGAAGATTTTCTTGTTCTTGCTTTAGGACTTGTTGTTGGTGATGAGAACGATATTGTGATCAGAGTACAAATGGGAAATGACTATCACTATAAATCCACCATCCATGCTCATCCAAGCATCATTGGTGATGATGTAGTCCAATCTTTCACGACCATGTAGCTTCTTGAAGATGTAGAAATGTCCCTTTGCTTTGATATCCGACAGCCCAGTCTCCAGGAGAGTGTCATTAAAGAGATGAGATGCCCTATTGTCAAAGTATCTACTACCTCTTTTTTCAGTTGGATCTAGCATCATGTTGAAGTCTTCGATCACAACCCAGGCATCCTGAGTGTGGTGTGAGATCTCAAGGATCCTCTTCCAGAGTAAAGGTCTCTTACAAGGATTTGGACTCTCGTACACAATAGTGAGAAACCATTTGTGGTTAACCTGAAAATGTATCAATTTTCGGTGGTTGATAAGGATTTCTACATCATAGTGCATCAAGTCCCAAAGGATCTAGATGCCTCTAGAGAAGCCCAAGATTTCAACTCAGTGAGAGGAAGAATAGCCCAGTTTCCGGATGGTGTCAAGTGCAGAGTTGCCACTGCATCTCATTTCTTCCAGAGCTAGAATGTGTGTATTGTACCTAGTCTTGTATTCCTTAGGCAATCAATTTTTTTCATCTGATTTAGCTCCTTGAACATTCCAATATAGAATGTTCACCATCGATAACTTGGGGGAATTAGTTGATGGAAGCCACAAGCCCTATCGCTTGGCTTCCCTCATTAGCATGGTCCTCCGCCATGTTGCTATTTTCACTAAGCTGTAGGATGTGTCTTGCCTCCCTGGTGTTGTTGGCTTGAGCAAGGAATCGGGTGATCTTGCCCTTCTTCCTTTATCTCCCTGGGCTAGAATGGGGTGGCTGGTATGCCACCTATCGATTGCGTAAGATCACCCCATTGGTGACATTACCATTGTCTCCCCAATTAAACACAGGTGTATTGAGCACTGTGTTAGTGGAGTTGCTGATGAACAAGAATGGAGAATTGTGCTCCCTTCCCTCAGTCATCTCATCGTCCACAAGCATGACAACAGTGTCTTGCTTGTCATGCGGGGGTAGGTTGGTTTAGGTATGGCCAGGGGGCGGTTGGGCCTTGTTTGCAGCTTGCCTTCTGGTTCCTTTCTTTTTGTTTTTCCTGTTGATTACATCTATCCAGTCCTCCTTCGATTGTTTCCCAGAGTCCTTTGTTGTATGTGTGTCCTCATTCCGATCCAAGTCTTTCTCCATGGACTGTTGTCCACTCTTCTTCTTTACTTGCTTACGCTCAGGTTTCCTGGCATGTATTGCCTGGGAGTAAGGATTGGCAATGAATACCTACAGGGCTATGGATGATGAGGCCCCTGGTGAGGTGAAGGATGGGATGAAGGCACACTCCTTGTCAGTGTGGCCAACACATCCACATCTCATGCAAATTGTGGGCATATTTTCATATTCAATGCGAAACTTTTCTCCATTGATCATGATTGTCAGGAGCAGTGGTTTGGATGTGTCCACCTCCACTACCACACATGTAAATTTTCCCCTCGAGCCAGTAGTGGTTCTGGAACAGGTACACAGGTAGGTCCAACACTCTCAACCAAACTACCAACTTCCTTGGGATGGGATTGGATGGCTGAAAATCTGGGGACCATGATTGCACCGAGAGATAATTGCCAAAGATGGTACAGGGGCCGCATGTCAGCACTTTGATGTAGTCTGTTTGGTTTGTGAGCTGGATGATGAAATAGCCAAGTTCCAAGTCGATGGAACAGAACATTTTTGTAAGATTCCAAAGTAGTTGCAGCCTTTTGATCAACGCATGGAAGCCGACATTGACATCGATGGCTTTGACGATCAGTATGTGCTTCCATGATTCCAAGAGGGATTGGATGTGGGTAGGGTTCACGTTGATAGTAGGGATGGATCCACTACGATCAACAGTGATATCCTAGGCTTCAGCGTATCTGGCGATATGCTTTTGATGGCTGGAGGGGTCATGGGGTCTGCTCTAGTGATTGCAGCATCATATGATTGGGCAGTTTTATTGCCATGGTTGCCAAGGTCCATAGCTTCGAGCTCTGGTATCTCTCCCGCCGTTGGCGGGGTCACACTAGAGCTATTGGGAAGGATCAGATTGTTGCTTGTAGATGTCGATTGTGTATGGGGACAATGCACAACAGAGGCGTGAGCCCCTCGACCTCCAGAGCGGCCTCCGCATCCACGACTGTCGCCATCTCGTCTCCCACCCTTGACCATGTGACTAGGGTTTTCTATACTGACTTTGAATCAATATAGACATATGAATCTTTTTTATTGGGAAATATGACAAAAGCTCATTCCCTGGACACAATGAGAGAGAGTGATCTATTGGGACTCGTACATTATGTAGTATATTGATCATTTAGAACAAATTCTAGAGGTGGTTATTGATACATCATTACCTTTATTGATGAATTCAATACTTATGGCTATGTGACTTGGTGAAACATAGGTCAGAAACCCTTGTAAAGTCCAAAGATTTCATTAATGAACTATAGAACCAACTTGGTAAAAGTATTAAACAACTTCGTATTGATCGAGGTGGAGAATACTTAAGCCAAGAGTTTGAGGACCTTCTACAAGATCAGGGTATCATATCACAATGGAATCTATCTGGAACACCTCATCCTAATAGTTTATCAGAAAGAAGGAACCACACATTACTAGATATGGTGTGGTAATGATGATTTCTACTAGTTTCTGACTACCTTATGGGGATACGCTCTAGAAACCACAACATTTAAACTTAACCGCATACCATCAAAATTGGTTCAAAAGACATATGAGATATGGTATGGGAAGCATCCTAATGTGTTTGTCATGATATGAGGATGTGAAGCTTATATGAGAAAGCAGTTTCTCAAAAATCTTGGAGCAAAATTAGATAAATGTTTTTTGTTGGATATCCTAGGGAAACCAAAGGATACTACTTTTATGCTCCATCTAATAATAAAGTGTTTGCTGCCATGGATGATGTATTCCTAGAAAAGGAATTTATTTCCAAAGGAATTATTGGGAGGAAAGTAGAACTCAAAGAGGTTTGAGACAAACAAGAATAAACTTAACCTATAGAGGTACAAAGGGAACATGGACACTAACAAACTATTGTGTAATCTTAAGTTCCTCATGTTACACAAAAACCTCATAGATCTAATAGGACACACATTTTGCTAAAAGATTTGGTTATCTTGTGACCCAAGAAGGAAATGAGTTGGTCATACATGATGAATTAACAAACTACCTAGAAGCTTTAAAGGGACCAGAGTCTAAGAAGTGACTTGATGTGACATACCCATATTTTTAAGAACTTAATCTGATGTGTGACATCAAAATTGAAACCTCACCTCAGAGAGAATCCCAATTTAAAAACCAGACACTAGGCTAAGAAGAAGAAAATTAGTGGAAGTCAGAAGGAACAACAGTAGCACACGCACATGAACAATATTAAAACCATACAACACATGTTCACCATTCAACATATACTTACAAAATGAATTATTACAACATTTGATATTACATATTGAACAAAAAACTTCTACATATACATGTACTACACTAAACAATAGGATCTTAAGACAACATGTCCATCTGTACATCAGATCGCCACACAACTCACAACTAAGTTGGTTCTTCAAGATCACATGTCCACGACCTAAACAAAAGATTACATGTGGTACGCAACAACACAATATTGAAGAATATTATACTGAGTATGCCTACATGTCTTTTATATACCTCTCGTTACTAAGCTTTGCAATAAGATAAAACTAGAACGTGGCAGTAATAAACAAATATAAGGAAAAGCATATACTTGCACAAAGATGTTCATTAATAAAAGGGTACACATATTTTAAGCATATTTTCCATTATATCATCCATGCATTGATCGTCGAAGGTTGAATGCACAAAAGGCCTAATGATTGACTACTAAAGAGTTGGATCATATCATAATGTGATCAGACTACCAAAGAGTTGGATCACATTCAAGTACTTGACTACCAAAGAGTTGTACTTTATTTTCCAGCACTTGACTACCAAAGAGTTGAAGTGCATAGATATAATGGAACATATATATTATGTTTCGTGTGTTCATAGAAATAACTAAGGAAAATCAAGAAAGATATCGTACAAGAACAATCATTTCATTTTATACAATATGACAAGAATTTTACTACACATATAATGAAAGCATATTGTATAATAAGCCAAGTAAGAGGTAATGGCATATCTTGATCAAGATATAAGCCTAAACTATATTCCTGAGTCAACTATCTCTCTTGGTCAAACCATGATTAAGAGAAGATCATATACTATCATTAGATTCTCCATGCATCTTAACCCTAGTATGTCCATTTTAGGGTTTACTTAACTCCTTAGGGTATTCCCATCATTATGTCTTGTCTTCTCTCCTTGTTATCTGGCTTTGATGTTACTAATGTTTATTACATATTATAATCAGATGTATGAACATTAGTTTCCATATCATTGTTTGCATGTATTAACCCTAGATTATATACATTAATCAAATTAGGGTTTTCTCATCATTCTAGGATCCTTAAACATGTAACCTTATTTATATGCATAATAATTATCTCGTAATTAAATATAAGGTTCCAAGTATTGATATGATCTTATACTGAATATTTCAATATTTATTGAGAATATATGTATTTATTACACCTTAATTAGGGTTGTTAGCCCTAATTAGCCACATTATGCAAATTACATGATTTTGGGTTGAAACGTCCCCATATTTGACATCATATGGATTTTATATCACATTTTAGAGATACAAATGCATTTTCATAATTTAGGTCATCATTTACTATTTATTATTCATGAAATAAGTGTATAACATCTTACATTATATCGTCTACATTTATGCATCAAAAGGCTGATATCATGGTTCCATGTTATTCTACTCATTTTTTTTAGAATTTCAGTAGTTTATTTGCATTTTTCTGATAACCATGCTAATTTCTACAAATTATTGAAGATCTATAGATTTTTGGGGCTATTACCTCTTCTGGACAAGCAGGAGTTGCCTGGCTAGGTTGGGTGTGGCTCCTACTAATTCCACTCTCGGACCCTCCTTGGTTCAGTACTATGCCAGTCGGTTCAGCAGCTTGTTCTCTTTTTCAGGCCGGTCAGTTCTGGGTTTTGAACCCAGTTCCACACCTCCTCCTTTCTGCTTCTCATTATACCTATGTGCGAGCTCTGTTCTGCCTACACGAAACTACCACTGCTACACAGTGCTACTCCTTCGAGCAAGGAACACCACTAAGGTTCTCCCCGCCACCTCCTCATGCCACCATCATCTTCAACATACACCACCGGAGCTCGATAGCTACTCGGGATCGATGTTTTGACTCTAGAACTCCAGATCATTGAGATCTCCAGCCACCACACCACCTCCATGACTGGTCTGCTCAGATGAGGAATCAACTGTTTAGGGCCTCATATCCAAGACCTCGTCATCCATAACCATCGTGTAGAGCTTCTTTTTAGCAAGCCACTATAGTCACTTCATGGCTCCCATAGGATTGGAGGTGCCACCATGTTCATGAGGTAACATCTTGAAGTTATGGCCTCTTTGAACCCTAAAGCAAGCTCCAAACCTCCAAGTCAAGGTGGCTCTGCTACAACCTACTGCTAGGGTTGACAAGGAAGGGGAAAAAAGTTCTTGCGATGCCTAACGCCTATCAAAATGTAATAGGAGCATCGGAGAAACTTGTTAGTCCTGGTTTGGAGCTTAGATTCTAATCGTAGTTGCTGAAATCCCCTCTCTGACCTCCATTTCACCTTTTCTTCTCCCCTTTTCTGGTCTGCCTGTCACGATGGACAGGTGGGGAGGAGCGGGAGCTCAAACTCACTACTCACCAGACACCACGACAATAAGGGGTCGCACAAGTCATGTTGAGTCAATGACTCCAACCCCTCGATTAGTTCTTGTGCCCATTGCACGATATGGATGTGTGGAGATATTCCAGGCCACAACTAAACTTCTCCTTGCATTGCTCTAGCCACAAGGTAGGAGATGGAATCATGGTTGTCTGTTCTTCATCATCTTAGGGTCAGAGATGAGCCACACAACCAATCTGTGGTTTGCTCAATTTACCTACTGCGTGACACTGCCTAATACTAGAACTTAGGCTATGTGATTAAATTCTTTGTTCCATGAAGATCAACATACACATTGTTTCATAAATTTCAAACCTCAATAACTCCCTCTAGGATACTCCAATTGCCACCAAATTTTAACCATAGCTTTACTACCTCTCAAGATACATTCTATACAAATTTAGTGACAAAACACAACTATTTGATCATCCAACTAAATACTCCAAAAAGGCATGAATTTAGGGATCTTAATCATGGTATCAACATCCGTCACCATCCAAACTTTACCAAAGCACTTGTAACTCTCAAAATAACTCAACACTCATGAATTCTCTTGTCACTAATTATTTAGAGATTCCAAAAGTTCATGCCATCACATACTACACATCTTAAATCAAATTTCATCCTTGAAATTAAACCAAAATCTAGTCAATCACATCATATACATCTTAAAGAAAAAAAAACTTCATCCTCAAAATTAAGCCATCTCTTACTTTACGGAAAAACCAAAAGTTCTTCATCTGTATGTAGGGAATCATTCTAGGTGTAACAATCTCAAAAGTAGGATACCTAGAAACTTATGTGTACTACTCTTAAGGGAATTATATCATAACTAAGGTGAAACACTACTTCACTTTAGGTTGAAACGTACATTAAGAATGTTAGTTATACCATGACATATTTTTATTATAGGATTTACATCCTCATTTATCCCAAGCATCAAGATTCCAACATTATCATATACCTTTTTATGAAAGGGTTAATTATGATTAACCCACTTTATACATCTATATCATATCAAGAAGCCAGCATGATTACGTTGTTCTAATCAACATATCCATTGAACACATACATTAACACCTTAGTTGATGAATATCATTGATACAATCTCATTTAGTTTCTCAGAGTGTGTTACAAAATTTATTAGTGAATTGATCACTAGATTCACCAACCATATCATGTCATCAATATTCATGAAACATGTATCGTTAGTGTCATCTCATTGTATTTTCTCATATTAGGTTGAAAACTCTATTAGAGGTTCATCGTGATATTAGCCAACTATTCACACAATCATATTTCATACATATATCTAGCAAACTAATAGAGTGCTATGTCAAAACATCACTACAATTTTACAATCCTAACATGTCCTCATACATTACCTCGAGAAGAAATCACATTCTTATCTATGTATCAGGTTTGTGCTACAAAAAGTTATACAAGTGGCTTGTCAAATGTATATCAAGATATTATCTACTCCAATTGAGGTTCTCCTGACCCGTACATGAGGGTAGTAACATGACCAGTCTCATTGAGATCACTCAACTCTATGATTATCTCATGCATATACTTTATCTTTCCTGTCTTAGTCTAGGGTTCTCAGATTACCACATTGGCACTAGTCTAGCCACATAAGCACAAAACAAAGCATGATATGACATTCTCTTCATAGATCCTCTACCCATGAGACATGCTTACCCACAACTCTCTTCCATAAACACCGCTAGATTCCTATAAGGTACCGCCAACCTGAGCATGAGGCTTCGCATAAACTAACATAGTTTTACCTCCTCTAGGGTCTTGGGACTCTCTCTCCCTCACCCAGATGGTAGGTTCTCATATTTTATTATTCACATATGCATATATAACCAGTATCTCTATGACTCTAGTGTTTGGTCCTCCCTAGGACATCTAGGGTTCAAAATATCTATAAGAATCATGCAATAAGCAACTCAAGTCATTCACTCAGGAGTAGTCTAATTTAGGACATATCATAACACATATTTCTCATAATTCTCATATCTTGGAGTTTAGTTTCTTTGACCTTCTCCCTATGGATCCCACTCTCTCTGGAGTTAACCCTATAACCGGTCCCAACACTAGAGGTCCTCCTTTGTAAAAGAGCTTGAGACTTATGCTGACTCGCAACCTTGTCTTCACATATCCTATCTCATAAAAATCCTAGTTACTTGCATCATCAAAACTAATCTTGCATCCTCAAAACTAAACTTAAGCCTCAAAGACAAACATTAATCATCATAACCATATTATATCATCTATGTAGACTAGTGTAGATACCCTAGACAACGAGCGATATATTTTGAGGATTTATCTTCCCGTGATGTGCCTCATTTCCGAATAATGCAACGTCCCATACCGTTGTACTATAAGGAAAGAACAACATCTATAGACCTACTATACAACAAGCACTAGTCTAGATCTAGTTCTCAAACATCTAGGTGCTAACCTAGAGTCTAGGTTAGATCTAGTCTCTAAAAGACAATTAATCTAGCCCTAAAGATGATTAAGTTCAAGGTTTTATTTAGTTTGAGTTGCATAATGAGAAAATGCCATGCTTTGCTATTATTCATGCTCTGATAACACCTGTGACGTCCTCATATTTTCTAGAACTTAATCTGATGTGTGATGTCTAAATTGAAACCTCACCTCAGTGAGAATCCCAATTTAAACACCACACACGAGGCTAAGAAGAAGAAAATCAGAGGAGTCAGAAGGAACAATAGTAGCACATGCACATGAACAATAATAAAACCATACACAACATGTTCACCATTCAACATATACTTACAAAATTAATTGTTACAACATTAGATATTACATATTGAACATCAAACTTCTACATATACAAGTTTAAGACAACAAGTCCACATGTACATCAACTTGCCACACAACTCACAACTATCATGGTTCTTCAAGATCACATATCCACAACCTAAACAAAAGATTACATGTGGTACACGTCAGCACAATGTTCAAGAATATTGTACTGAGTATGCCTATGTGTCTTTTGTATACCTCTCATTACTAAGCTTGGCAATAAGATAAAAATAGAATGTTGGCAGTAATAAACAAATATCAGGAAAAGCATATACTTGCACAAAGATGTTCATTAATAAAAGGGTACACATATTTTAATCATATTTTCCATTATATCATCCATGCATTGATCGTTGAAGGTTGAATGCACAGAAGGTCTTATGATTGACTACCAAAGAGTTGGATCATATCATAATGTAATCAGACTACCAAAGAGTTGGATCACATTCAAGTACTTGACTACCAAAGAGTTGTACTTTATTTTCCATCACTTGACTACCAAAGAGTTGAAGTGCATAGATATAATGGAACATATATATTATGTTTCGTGTGTTCATAGAAATAAGTATGGAAAATCAAGAAAGATAACATACCAGAACAATCATTTCATTTAATACCATATGCCAAGTATTTTAGTACACATATAATGAAAGAATATTGTATAATAATCCAAGTAAGAGGTAGTGGCATACCATGATCAAGATATAAGCCTAAACCATATTCCTGAGTCAACTATCACTCTTGGTTGACCCCTGATTAAGACAATATCATATACTATCATTAGATTCTCCATGCGTCTTAACCCTAGTGTGTCCATTTTAGGGTTTACTAAACTACTTAGGGTATTCCCGTCATTATTTCTTGTCTTACTCTCCTTGTTATCAGGGATTGATGTTACTAATGTTGTATTACATATTACAATCAGTTGTATGAACATTAGTTTCTATATCATTGTTTGCATGTATTAACCCTAGATTATATACATTAATTCAATTAGGGTTTTCTCATCATTATAGGATCCTTAAACATGTAACCTTATTTATATGCATAATTAAGGTCTCATAAGTAAATATAAGGTTCCATGTACTGATATGAGGTTATACCGAATATTTCAACATTTATTGAGCATATACATATTTATTACACCTTAATTAGGGTTGTTGGCCCTAATTAGCCACATTACGAAAATTACATGATTTTGGGTTGAAACATCACCATATTTGACATCATATGGATTATATATCATATTTTAGAGAACATATGCATTTTCATAATTTTAGGTCATCATTTACAATTTATTATTCATGAAATAAGTGTATAACATCTTACATGATATCGTCTACATTTATGCATCAAAAGGCTGATATGATGGTTCCAACTATTTATGCATCATTATTACCTCTCAAGATAATTATGCATAACATCTTACATTATATTTTACATGATATTTATGCATCATTACTGATAACACCCATTTTATGGGTACTGGAACTTATATTTTACTATCAAAACTGCCTCCAAACCTGACTTTCTCTCTGTTTTAACTTATTTGTTGAATAGAAATAATGCACAGTATGCCCCTGATAACATTTCCTATCTTTTGCAGAGTTTCTCTTATTTTTCTACCAAAAGAGCGTTAATGGACCTGTCCCGGCCCATCAAATAGTGAAGCACCCGTCTCGACCCAGTAAGCAGCGTGAAGCGACACTCTCTTTTTACCCTTCACGGTCACTGCCTGATATGGCAGTAACCTGAAGCAGGTGTGTCGTGCAAAAGCTTTGACAGACTGCAACTCTTTACCCGATAGGGTGCCCAACCCATCATGGTTCTCCCAGCCGACAAAGACGGTTGCACGATACGGATACCCCTCAGTGCAGCAACCCGCCAAAGTCCTTACCCGACACGACATCATGATTTAATCACAACCCAGCATGGGACGACCCCGCTAGTTGTGTCGGGCGACAAGCGTGTCGGCCCCTTTCATAGCCACATGAAGGGAGTAGACGGAGGACACGTCCCCCAACAAGAGTCACAACTCCCACTAGCTCGCTGCCTATAAATAGCAGCTATAGGCCTACGATGGGACGGGTCGGAACCCTACGAGAGCTAACTCTTAGACCACAGGAGATAGTGCGTCGAGTTCCAGAGTCTATCGTGAGATACTAGGTGAGCACACCCCCAACCCAAGAGGAACGAGAGGAGTTCACTTAGAACCCAACCCGGTAGCAGTAAGCAGCGTGACACAACCTTCAAGGCTACTTCAACATGCCGAGTCTCTAGCTATTATTCAACCCGAGACGACTCGCCCATCTATACCTGACATGAGGAACCCTAGAACCTGAGATAAAGCTAACCCGATACATGTCCTACCACAAAACGATACCCAACCCGATATGGCCTACCGGTTACGGTTGCAGCCCAATAGGGCCAGCAGCCCGACACGACCATATAGGGTAGGGATTCATTTCTCGATATGCCCCTTACCCGTCACGGTTCACAACCCGACATGGTCAAGAACCGGACACGGTCAAGAACTCGATAGGGCTCCTACTCGGTACCGGGTTAGCATTATCTTAGGGGTCAGCTGCTATGTATATCGATCTCCTATATCAAGGAGGTCGATACTTATCTTCCCTTTTTCAGCACTTTACTTTCATTTACTACTGCGTTGTAACTAAACCTTTTTATCTCTTTATGGTTATTGGAATCAATGGAGTTTATCTCATGTGGTTCTATGTGTGGTTCCTTTTTGTTGCATGATTTCTTTATAGCATCTGAGTTTGGATCATGCTTTTGACTAGCTATCAAATCGTGTTTCTCATTTTGATTCCCTTGAGAGAGGGACGTCATAAACTCTAGAGCTTGGTCTGATTTGGGTGTACTAGAGTACCCAGAATCAGGGTCACCCTGACATATCTTTCCGCTCCAGCCTGTGCCTTGTAGCCACTTGTTATGTTTATGTTTTCCTCCTTCGTGTTGTATGCCAAGAACAGATTTATCTCCTCACTTTTCCTTTATCTAAAAACCTCCATAAAAACTGCTAAACCGCTAAAATCTTAATCCTTCTGGTAACTACTCTTGGAGATTGGCTTTTTGTTTGATTCTTTTTTATTCTTTCTCATTGCATCAAACCTTATCCTTCGACTTTTTGACGTTCTTAGACAAGTAAAACTTGAGTTCTGAAGTGCCATTCTACCTATCTCTGTGTTTGACCCCGAACTACTTCGACCCTATGCTAGTCGCAGGAGTCTTAAACATTCGAGTACTATAAATTTCTAAAGTTTGATGACCTAGACATGTCTCCACTCTTGGACCCACATTTAAGGCTTGTCAAATTTTTGGTGTCGTTGTTGGGAAGAGGCAATTAATACCATTCTACAAACTTGAGCTTTACTAGCACTTTGCCAACAACTTTGTACATATGCATATAACACTACAAATATTTACTGCACATAGTTTATACAACACACTAATACTTTTACACTTTTCTTTCTTTCTAGGTACTACTTCACCTCATCGACCCCTCCTGTGTCTGACAAGCCATGGATGAGGAACCTCCTAACGATCGATCCCTGCACTCTTTTGTCCAAGTCAGGGCAAACAAAGAAAGGAATCTGGTAGTGGAGCAACCACTCAATGTTGCTAACATTGAGTTGAATCCTTCTTTCCTCCAGTTGCTGCAGCACAACCGGTTCTATGGGAACACTATTGAAGAAAACCCATACAACCACCTTACAACATTTAAGAGGACTTACAATACTTTTAAGACCAACAAAGTTCTGATATCCCACATCTACATGCAATGCTTCCCTTCCTCTCTAAGAGACAAAGCGTTGGAGTGGTATACAAGTCTACAAGATGGGAGCCTTCCCGATTGGGAACATCTAGCCAACGCATTTATCACCAAGTTCTTCCCTATAGAAAGGACGATCAAATGTCAAAACAAGATAACAAGGTACTCACAGAAAGCCTCAGAGAACCCGCATGAGACCGGGAAGAGGTTTCAAAGTTATCAGAGGGAGTGCCCACACCATGGTTTTTCTAAGCCCAAGTTGATCACTACTTTATATAATGGGGTGTGTGCCGCAAAAAGAAAATCCATGAACAATGCATCTAGTAGTGATTTCTTGGGACTCAGTGCTCAAAGGGCCAGAGAGATTATAGGCAACATGGCCATGAACCAGCAAGAAAGTGAGTATGACAGAGAGTCTGTGAGCCACACCACTCTTAGAGAATTGAATGTGATGGAGGAACTAGCGGCTAAGTTGGACAAGATAGTAACCGACGTCCAAACCTTAAAGGAGCAGGGATATATAGGAAAAGTCCAACACGAGGTAGTAACGAGCTGTGTCACTTGTGGAGAGCCGAATCACATGTCTGCCTTTTGTCTACACATAGACGCTCAAGGAAAACATGATGGATAGCAAAGAGAATGTAAGCTATGTCTAGTATCGACACCCCGATCACCCTGGTTTTTCATATGGGAACACCAGTGCAGCTGAGAATTCTCATCAGCTGGTAGGTGGAACTTCCTCGGGAGGACCGCCGAATCAGCAACGCCAAGTAGGGTTCCTGCAGTAGAGAAGTTTTCAGCATAACCAGCCACAACGACCATTGATGATGACAGAGTTGATGTCTTTTCCTAAGAAGTAGAATGATCTGAATGAAAAGTTGCATAAAAGCTCCGTGGACAGCAGAACCTTGCTCAAGTTGATGCAACAACAGAGGGGAGGTTTTTCTTCTCAGATAGGAGAGCTCCAACAGCACAACAAGCAGATTGACCTATAGCTGGCCAGCCTAGCCCATAGTATCAATCACTAAAGAGGGTGTTTCCCCTCTAGTACCGAAGCAAATCCATGTGGGAATGATACCGCAAAGATGGTCATTTTAAGGTTAGGAACAATGGTACAACCAGCTATTGAGAAGATAGCAACAACGACGATAGCACCAGCTAAGGATGTTACCTCTGAGGAAGCAGAAGAAGTACCCATAAAGTTGAAGAAAGTGATGAAAGAAAGAGTCGACGACGTTCCTTTTGAGGAGCGTCTGGACAAATATGCACCTCGCATACCTTTCCCGCATAAGTTGGTGAAGACACAATTGAAGAAGAGGTACGAGAAGTTCATGGTTGTAGTAAAGAAGCTACACATTGATATCCCGTTCTTGGATGCTATCGAGGAGATGCCCACATATGCAAAGTTCCTGAAAGACCTGATCTCAAGAAAGGAAAGAGGCAAAGATGTTGAAACTATGAAACTAGCACAGATGACCAGTTCTTTTGTCAAGGCGAGTATGCCTTCTAAGAAGAGAGATCTTGGGGCTTTTTTCACCCCCTTCCAGGTTGGGGATAACATAACCCGCAAAGGTCCGGTGGACCTAGGAGCAAGTATCATCTTGATGCCCTTGTCCCTTTCAAAGAGGTTAGGACTCACCGATATGGTGAGCACCAATATGAGAATTCAGCTAGCGGATCACACCTTCACCATACCAGTTGGAGTGGTCGAAGACAAGCCCATTAGAGTTGTGCGGTTATTTATACCCTATGATATCCTTTTGATCGACACCATGGAAGACCCTAGCTGCCCCATTATCTTCGAGCGACCCTTCCTTGCAATTGGCAGAGCACTCATTGACGTAGAGGCGGGCATGATAAAAATTAGGTTTGAGAAGAGCATATCGACTTCAACATCTATGATTGTATGAAAGCCCCCTCATTCTTTGAGTCATCGTATTTTGTCGAAATCTATCAACAGCTCTGCAATGAGGTAAGGGAAGAAAAATCTATGGTAGACCCACTGATGCACGCCTTAGTTGGTGAGGCACAAGTGGTTGAGGTTTCAGAAGTGAAGGAACTATTGGCATTTCTAGAAGCAAAAGATCTTTCTGAAGTAGAAGACCCAGTGGAAATAGTGAAATATGCTGCCCTACGGAGTGATCCTGCCAAAGAACAAGAAGAGAAGACCCTGCCTGTGTTGAAGCTTCTTCCGAGAGGTTTGGAATACCGTTTTCTAGACAAAGAAAACATGAATCCAGTAATCATCAACTTAGAGCTGACTGATGGTCAGAAAAAACAGTTGCTTGAGGAACTGAAGCTACGGAGAAAATCCCTAGGTTACTCGATTAGAGACCTAAGGGGGATCAGCCCTTCTGTGTGTATGCACATGATCCACTTGGAAGAAAATTCCAAGCCTTATGGCCAACCACAACGAAAGTTGAATGAGAAGATAAGAGAAGTGGTCAGCAAGGAGGTTGTGAAGCTCTGTGACGCTGGAATCATTTATGCCATTAGCGACAGCACATGGGTGATTCCCATTCAGATAGTACCAAAGAAGGGAGGCATAATGCTAATTAAGGGAGATAATGGAATCGAGGTTGCTACCAAGACTGTCACTGGTTGGCGGATGTGTATAGATTACCAAAAGCTCAACACCGCCACTCGCACAGACCAATTTCCCCTCCCATTTATCGACCAGATGCTTGAGCACTTGGCCCCCCACTCTACTTTTACTGGCTGGATGGTTATTTGAGGTTCTATCAGATCCCCATTCACCTAGACGACAAGGAGAAGACTACCTTCATGTGCATCTATGGTACATTTGCTTTTATAAGAATGCCCTTTGGGCTCTGCAATGCACCCGCAACTTTTCAATGGTGCATGAATGCCATTTTTGCAGACTTCCTAGAAGATAAGATGGAAGTCATTATGGATGACTTCAGTGTTTATAGAAGCTCTTTCAATGATTTCCTGGATTACCTGTCTTTGGTAATAAGGAGATGTGAAGAGCAGAGTCTCACCCTTAATTGGGAGAAGTGCCATTTTATGGTACATGAAGGGATAGTTCTGGGACATAAGGTGTCCATCAAAGGCATTGATGTTGACTAATCTAAGGTGGAGGCAATAGACAAGCATCCTCCACCCACGTCTGTTACGAGAGTCAGAAGTTTCTTGGGACATGTCGGTTACCACCGAAGGTTTATCAAGGACTTCTCAAAGATTGCAAAGCCCCTGTCAAATCTTCTGATGAAGGATGTAAAATTAGATTTCACAGATGAGTGCTTGGAAGCATTCTCCACTTTGAAGGATGCTTTGTCTCTGAGCCCATTCTCCAGTACCCAGACTGGAATCTTCCCTTCAAGCTTATGTGTGATGCCAATGATTTTGCCATAGGCACAGTCCTTGGGTAAAAGAAAGATAAGAAGCACCATGTGCTCTTCTACGCCAGTAAGTCGCAAGATGAAGCGCAGATGAATTACACCGCCACCAAGAAAGAAATGCTAGCAATTGTCTATGCATTTGATAAGTTTCAATCTGACCTCGTGGGTTCTAAAGTGGTTGTTCATACCGACCATGGGGCTATGAAGTATTTGATTCATAAGAAAGACGCTAAGCCTAGGATGTTATGTTGGGCATTGCTATTGCAGGACTTTGATCACAAGATAATAGACAAGAAAGTTTTTGAGAATGTGGTCGCCGACCACCTATAAAGGATTAGGGTGTTGGATGACCACCCGCTGCCGATCAATGAAAGTTACACAGATGAAACAATCTATATTGCCTAGATGGCCAATCCTGAAGGGCCATGGTATGCTGATTTTTGTAACTATCTGGCCTGCAAACAACTACCCCTAGAAATGTCCTACAATCAGAAGAAGAAATTCTTCTCTGATATGAAGAACTATTACTGGGATGATCCTTTGTTGTTTAGGTGTTGTGTCGATGGCTTATACAGGAGATGCATACCTAAAGACGAAGCCCCAAAGATCTTGTTTGAGTGTCATTCCTCTCCCTATGGAGGGCACCTAGGGGCTGAAAGAACTACGACCAAGGTTCTCCAATCCAGCTTTTATTGGCCCACTCTTTTCAGAGATGCTCATGCCTTTATCAAATCCTGCAAAGAGTGTCAAAGGACAGGGAATATTTCCCGTACAAGCAAAATGCCCATGGGTGAATGGATTGAACTAGATATTTTCGACTTATGGGGGATAGACAAATGGGTCCTTTCCCTTCATCCTACGGTTTCAAATACATTCTTGTCACGATGGATTAAATTTCCAAGTGGGTAGAAGTTGTACCCACCACCACCTATGATGCTAAGGAAGTGAAAAAGATCTTTACTAAGATCATCTTCCCCAGGTTTGGCGTACCGAGGACAATTATTAGTGATGGTGGATCTCACTTTGTTGAGAAGCAATTTGAGTCACTTCTGCATAGATATGGCATTCGACACAAAGTTTCCACACCCTAGCATCCAGAGACGTCTGGTCAAGTTGAAGTTTCTAACCGACTGATCAAGATGATCCTTGAGAAAACAGTTGGAAAGTCTCACAAAGACTAGTCAGCCAAGCTAGATGATGTCCTCTGGGCGTACAAAATAGCGTACAAGATGCCGCTCAGTACCACACATTATCGTCTAATATACGGGAAAGCATGTCATCTACCTTTTGAATTGGAGCACAAGGCTTTCTGGGCAATCAAACGTCTCAACATGGATCCGTTGCTAGCCAAAAAGATGAGATTCCTTCAACTCCAAGAACTTGAAGAACTTATGCTTCACGCCAACGAGAATGCAAGAATCTACAAGTTGAGGACAAAAGTCTGGCACGATTCTCACCTGCGCAAAAAAGACGTCAAGGAAGGTGACAAAGTTTTGTTGTTTAAATCTTCTATTTTACTTTTTATAGGAAAACTGCAGACTAGGTGGTCCAGACCGTTCATCGTAGCGAAGATATATCAATCAGAAATGATGGAGCTATGTGACAAAGATGATCCTGTGAAGGTCTTCCTGTCAATGGACACCAAGTAAAGAGGTTCTATGAAGACGAAGCTTTCGTAAGGAGGTCTGAGTTGCCCCTGGATGATGCCAAAGCTACACCTACCGAAGAAGCATAGCGAGATTGAGAGATGTCGAGCTAACGACAGAAACCACAGTGCTCCTCGGGAGGCAGCCTGAGTTTCACTTTCCTAGAATAGGATGTTATTTCCTTTTACTACAAAGAAAATTATGAACACTATCATTGTAATAAGGCCCGAGTTTGTGCCCACACCACGTTCATAGATTCTCTCATTTTCTTGGGCCACCGACTTAGTTTTATCGCCTTGGTGAGCAATACTATCTGAGGCTGAGGTTTACTCTTAAGCCAATGATGTTTTACACATCAAGTGCCTTCTGATTTTTAGCTTTTCATCCTTGTTTCTAAGTTCTCTTTATGTTCTTTGATAGTATATCGTGCATGCACAATACCTTTCTACTACCCAACGTGTCGGGCTTCTTTGATAAATGTATCACCCAAAGCCATGATTGGGCGTGTATCGCGCGACGACCAAGTACCTGGTTTTTACAAAGGCCTGACGGGCAAGTAGCATGCCCAGAACGTGCCACCCATGAGAAGTGTGGTGGGCTGTCATGTCACCCTAGATGTATCGTCTAGTCGTATCGCATGCCTGCACTTCAAAGATTAATCAGCTTCCCAAAGATGTAATAGGCAAGTTTATCGCCCAGCGCATGCATCGCGCGCCATGCGACATGTGTGTCGTACAAACCCATGCAACGTGAGGAGTGTGTCGGGCAACCTGTATCGGGTGACACATTCTTACCACCTGAAACATGTACTGTGCGATGCACCGCCTTCTCAAAATCCATGCAACATGATGTGAATAGACGGATTTTACTGTGCTTTGGAAGACAATTCACGTGCATGTGCGACACACATCCTTATTTTTACCCTTTTAACCCCGCTCACAGACAGATATATATAGAAGCTCGAGATTAATCGTGTCGGGTTACGAAAGTTACCTACTTTCACTCTTGTATCACACACTCTCTTGCTACCTTAATCTCCCATGTCGATTTCTAGCCTACCGACTTTCGTGTCGCACTCTCGACTTTTCTACCTGATAAAGGTAAAAACTCGTGACGCCTTGCATATCACGTAACTGTATGTCACACAGATCATATCGACCAACCTTATCACATGCCAACGGTATTGTGTTCTTGCCCATATCAGGTTTAACCTTTTAACAAGTATCGAGTTTCTGCTTATCGCGCCAAGCGTGTCAAATTTCTTATCGTTTTGTTTTACATTGGTCTTATACCCGTATCGCGCGACACACATATCGTGTGAACTATGCATCTACCACGGGTAAAGACTTTGAGCTTGCAATGGTAACCTTATCATTCAAATTGCTTCATCGCACTTTCATTTGTGTCTGTCACGCGACACGAGTATCGCACGACACAAAGCTTCATGTGTTTCTGACAATTATCTTATCGCTTAATGATGTTATCATGATTACACCTAGCCGCACGACACCCATATCACGCGACACATCTATCGAGCATCCATACCATGCAGACTCAGTTATGCGGAGTTACGCGATACTAATTTGTCGCTAAAACCATATCCCTTAGACCATACCGACTTCACCTGTGCACCATTTTTACCTTCCACCCGATAGCAGGTTGTTCCTAATATCATTTTATAAACGTATCAGTCTTTTGGTATCGGGAACTTACGTATCGCACACTAGGTTTCCATAAGTTCCCGACCCGATATCAGTTCTACGCATATTGCCCAACCCGTATCGGGCGACACTCTTACTTTTACCATATGCCTGATATCGGGTAAATAAAGTTTTGATCACACAACTCTTTTTGACTCAATTTCTTTATCCAATCATTTGCAGAAAATGGTACGCACCAAGCAGACCATCGTTCATGTCGATGAACATGGTCGCAGGATTAACCCCGAGACCACAGCTGAAGCTACCACCAGGCTGAAACACCCCAATCCTGAGATGGTTGGGCGCTCTGAGGCTGAGAAGCGGCCCAGGGTAAAAGGAACTCCATCCCCAACCACGACAACGGAACTAGAGATCCTAGCCCACTCACCAGGCAGGTTCGTGCGCAGAGACGAGGAGCACCAACATCATTAGACCGAGTTGGCGGTAAAAGTCTACCGCCCAACCCAATTTTTCCATCAAGCATCTTTCCGGCAGATTGGCATCTTCAACAGACTAGAGAATATCTTATAAGCTGTCGAACTACGGAAGATATGCTTCAGCTACTCCGCCTCCTACACTAAGCTCATGAAGGAGTTCATCTCCTCCCTCTGCCAAGTTCTAAACACACCAGAGGAGAGTAAAAGGTTCGACAGAGTGGACAGACTCAATGGGCGCCTCTGCAATGTCGAGCATGACATCTCAGAGAGGCTACTCAATGAGATATTCTCCTCCAGCGAGGCTAAGAGAGAGTTTCTCAATAACAGTGCCCGGATCACCAACAATGATGGCTTTGACCCAGTCAACCTATGGAAGAAGCTGACCGGCGAATCCTCTTTCCAAAAGGGAAGCAAAGTGGCGGTGGTCCACTCATGCTTCTGGAAGATTGTGCATAAGATAGTGGCGAGCCTGCTCTTCAACAAGTATGAGACGAGAAATCTCTACACTAAAGATCTGCACTTAATTTGGTACATGATGGAAGGTAAAATCCGATCAACCTAGGTCACTTTCTTCTGAACCGCCTCCATCCTATAAAGGATGCCACAAAGGAATACAACATTGGAGAGGTCGTCAACTTGTTTGCAGCAGGGCTAGGGTACCCGAGGGAGCCACTCACCCTGTCATGCACTCGGGGTGACAACAAAATCCACATCAAGTTACTCACCAGGGAGAACATAATCAAGAAGGATGGTCGCCGCCTCTTCTACAAGTTTGTGAGGATGAACATCCTCCTGCCCCTCCCCCTCTGCGTCAACTATGACACAGAGAAGATGGTATTTACAATGGCAGAGGTCCAAGCTCTGACCATTGAAGTTGCTTATGCCGCCACTACGACCATCCAAGGATGGCCGCCACAAGAAGGCCTGCACCCCTTGACGCTCGGTAGGAAAAATTATCGGTAGTCATCCTAGAAGACTTGCATGTCGCCACCACTGCCGAGCCCAACCACCATTGCCTCCAAACCAATAGCCGCCACTCTGGTGGACGCTACTGTCGCCACCAAACTAGTCACGGTGATCACAACAACACCTGACGTAGATACAAAAGAAGTGTCGACCATCGGGGAGGTCCTCGACACCACCGCGGCCACTAGAATGGAGGTCGCTGCCACAGAAGCAATAGCCACAATGCCTGAAGCTTCAACTTTTCTGGAAACGGCAGAGACCTTGGTGTGGTCGGATGCCTCCCGCAACAGTGAAGAGGTGTTCACTGAGCTCTTAGAGGTGGAGCTTAGGTCTGAACAACCGACCCCGACACCGCCACCCTCAACGCCAATTATCTCTATGGAGGAGGAATCTGAGAGTCAGATGGTCGATCAACATTCGCCCACTCCACAACCTTCTCCACAACCCCTCACTGAGGAGACAGAGGCAGCTGCAAGGGTGCCAACGCCTCGCCCAGAGGCCACCCCTCATGTATTGTCCAGGTGGACTCATCCCCGATAGATGATGCGTATTAATCAGGCTGCACCACCAATGCGAGGAGCGCCACCCAAAAATGAAGTCGATCAATGGCAGTCCCGTCCTCATTGGAGCAGACCTTCGGCTTCGAATTTGACAACTTGTGGGAGGTAACAAGCAACCATATCTCTATGTATGCTTCCCTAACCCGCAAGTTTCTGGTCTTGTAGTGGAGGCTAAACAAGAAGGATCATCAGCTACTGATCCTAGTTGGTCTCCCTGACGAACTAGAGGTGCTGAATAACACAATGCAGGTGACGCTCGAACGCCTTGACACCAACCAGTAGAGGCTCGATGAGAGGGACAACCACCACTGCTCAAGGCATCCCAAAAGATCACCGTCACTACCGACTTCCCCCTCTCCGCCATCATCATCATCTTCTTCTTCTGGTATGTCATCCTCATCCACCACCAGCGGGCCCTCTACAACGCCCAAGGAGGATACGACGAACAAAGCCACCGCCGAGGCTCCCACAGGACAAGGGAGCACTCGCAGCGTTGACGTATTTGCAACCCCTCAACCGCTAGTTCCAATCAAAGTCGCAGAAGAGATGTTTGAAGGCCTAGTAGAGGATTCATCTGAGGGAGAGGGGGGTGATCTGTATAGCACATTTACTGAGCAACCCTCGAGAGAAAAGGCATCAGAGGCTGATGCCTTTTCTATGCCATCTGAGATCACAGTATTTGAGATGGATGACTTCAACAAGAACATCATCGGCTACCATACAATCCTGGACCAACAATTGTTGAATATGGTCCTGAGGCCACAGGAGGAAGAAGAAGCTGTCATCTAGAGCGATGGGTATTTCTCCGTACGACATAGAACACTAAAAGGAATGTTCCGCTCGAAAGTTGTTGTGGGGAAGATTTTGTTCAGGGTCTTGGAAGGTGCGATGCTTAAGAATATCGACATCAGGACATGCCAGCAGCCAATCTACAATGCCACCTCGGCCTTGGCTAGGTGAATGCTAGAGGGGGCGGACAACACACATTTAGTTGTTGACATGATGAAACATATAGAAGAGAACAACCCTGACTTGGTGCTGCCCCCCCCCCCCCCCACAAACACAGGGGATACTGGTTCCTATGTGTGGCTGGCCTCTGCTCCCATGACGTGATGTTGCTGAGCTGTTGCAGTAATGTCCCACATATGGAGCAGATCTTCCTCTGCACTGAAGACATCAACCTCATGCTCCTACCTCTGCATCTCCACCAGGTCATCAAGCAAAGCATCCGACGCCACAGCGGCGTCTGGAATTTCTATGGGATCAAGGACTTCCCAGTGAAATAAGACCCGGGGAGCAGAAATAGTGCATTCATCATCTTGCGTGCCATAGAGCTGTTGAACATCTTCAGATACATAAGGCAGCTCCAGGACAAAAATTTCTATTAACTAATGAGCAAATATGTGATGTTGCTGATCAAAGATAAGCGTTATTTCCGATACACAGAGCTTCTAGGTGATCTGTTGGAGACAGATGTTAGTTCTGATTTTGACTCATATTCTTCTCAACCCAGTAGTCCTCAAAGAAATGAAGTCGAGGGTGCTTCTGACATCTTCAGGATAGACAAGTAGATAGAACATCTATGAACCATACTCGACACTGAAGACGATTCTACTTCGCCTATCATCACTAAATCCATCATCAACAACTTCGACTGTTCTGCATGTAGTTCTTTATCTCAGGAACAAGTCAATGAAATACTTCTGAGACTTGCTGATTCTAATATTGTCGATGTCATCTATGAAAAAGATAATACAGTGGTCCCCCTCGACGATCTATGGGACTTAGTCAAGGCTGGAGGATGTCTAGCTATGACAGTGGCATCAGCTTACATCCCTATCCTACATATTAAGATTGGACAACCCTACATCGCCCATCTGATGTTTTCAACATATTATGCCTAGCTGATGAAACAAGAGCGCACCAGCTGTTCCATCTTGAAGTAAAGAAGTGTCTACCGCACATTATATTTCTACCTATGTTGCACAACAATCACTGGAAGCTCCTGATGATGTACACCCATCCATGTGCCGATTTCTTCTACAATAGCTCTGACACCAATAGCGACTACCCAACGGAGTGTGCATCTATGTCAGCAACATCCCTCGAGAGACTAGCAAGAAAATATTATGCCAAGGTGATGTCTTTGATCCAGCCCTATCTTGAAGATCTGACGGCCAACTGGCACTACCTCCAATACTACAACTGCAGTCCACAACAGGCTCCCTTATCAAATGATTGTGGTGTCTACGTGCTGCACTAGATATACAACATCGTAGCCTTGACAAAGATGCCAGAAAATCTCCACAACCTCAACTACCACAGCCAACGAGGAGAATATGTGATGGAGCTCTTTTCTGCTAAGGGCGCACGCATCCACTGAACCCTCACTGATCTATGCCTATCCTTTCTTATTTATCTCTTTACTCTGGGACAGAGTGTGAGGTAAGTTTGGGAGGGGGTGCTCCAACACCAGTGAGGGAGGTACTCTAAAATTTTGTCATTTTTTCTCTTTCCTCTCTGTGTATACATCTATATAAATGTTTGAGAGAAAGCAATACATACATGATATATACACAATTGCTTGCTTCTCAAAAAGTTTTAAAAATTACTTTATAGTAAATATTTGTTACAACTTCTTCAGCTTGCTCTCTCTGTATCTAAGGTGCTGGACATTTCCGCTATACTCTCTTTAAAATGTAGTCTCAGATGACAAAGGCTATAACTTTTCTACACCAACATTGAAAAATAATCTCGTTCAAGCTAAGAGACGTGTATGTGAAGGAAAAAGTTTCCCAAACAGCAAACTCCCTTTTCCCTACCCATCAGAATCTCAAAAAGAGAGGAAAGCCTTATGAGAGCGAATAAAAGCATGAGAGTTGTGCCAAAAAAAAACACTTGTCTTCCCAAAAGTACCCATCTTTAGGCATGGTAGATCCGAGGCAGTGGAATGTAGGATGTGAAATCACTGCTCTAAAGCCAACTGGCTTGAACTGTAGGGAGCACGTTCTTGTTAACAGACCCATACCTGGACAAACCAATGGGAGGCAAGGAAAACCCAAAAAGTCTTAAGCCTTGTCGAAAACCCAACCTTCTACCCCAAGCAGTTTGGTGTGAAAGCTAACTTCAAAATCATACACCAAACTCTTGCAAAGCTGAAGAGAAATTTTTTGTTTAAATAAGGCAGGAAAAATAAAGTCCATTGTTTGTGATCAGACATAATTTTCTTTAGGACGTCTAAAAAATTCACTTAACCCCTTGTCCGAAGACTACGCCTGGCTTTGAAAGGTACCGTAAACAAAGTTTTAAAATAGGCACAGATTGATTGAGGACAATCGAAATGCTAAGTTTGGGGGAGTTGATAACACCCATTTTAAGGCTGCTAGAACTTATATTTTACTATCAAAACTGCCCAAACCTGACTTCCTCTCCGTTTTATCTTATTTGTTGAATAGAAATAATGCCCACTATACCCCTGATAACATTTCCTATCTTTTGCAGAGTTTCTCTTATTTTTCTACCAAAAGAGTGTTAACGGACCCGTACCAACCCATCAAATAGAAAATCACCTGTCTCGACCCAGTAAGCAGTACAAAGCGACACACCCTTTTTACCCTCCACGGTCACTGCGCGATATGGCAGTAACCCGATGTGAGTGTGTCGTGCGGAAGCTTTCACATACTATAGCTCTTTGCCCGATAGGGTGCCCAATCCGTCACGGTTCGCCCAGCCAACCAAGACGGTTGTGCGATACGGCTACCCCTCAGCGTAGCAGCCCGCCAAAGTCCTTATCCAACATGACATCACGATTTACTCGCAACCCGACATGCGATGGCCCCACCAATCCTATCGGGCAACAGGCATGTTGGCCCCTTTCGAAGCCACATGAACGGAGCAGATGGAGGACACATGGCCCAACAAGAGCCGCAACTCCCACCAGCCAGCTGCCTATAAATAGCAGCTATAGGCCTACGATGGAACGGGTCAGAACCCTACGAGAGCTAACTCTTAGAGCACATGAGCTAGTATGTCGAGTTCCAGAGTCTGTTGGGCAATACTAGGTGGGCACACCCCCAACCCGAGAGGGACGGGAGGAGTTCACTTAGAACCCGACCCAGTAGCAGCAAGCAGTGCGACACAACCTTAAAGGCTACTTCAACATTCCAGGTTTCTAGCTGGGCTTCAACCCGAGATGGCTCACCCATCTATACCCAACACGAGGAACCTGAGAACCTAAGATAAAGCTAACCTGGTACATGTCCTAACATGACACGATACCCAACTCGATATGGCCTACCCATCACAACTGCAACCTGACAGGGCCGGCAGCCCGAAACGACCATATCAGGTAGGGAGTCCTTTCCCGATACACCCCCTTACCCGTCCCAGTTCACGACCCAACACGGTCAAGAACCCGACATGGTTGTATCCTGATAGGTCTCCTACCCAGTACCATAATAACTAAATCTTTTTATCTCATTATGGTTATTAGAATCTATGGAGTTTATGTCATGTTGTTCTGTGTATGGTTCATTTTTGTTGGATGATTTCTTTATAGCATCTAAGTTCTAGTCTCTTCTGTTTGGATCACGCTTTTGACTAGCTATCGAATCATGTTTCTAATTTTGACTCCCTTTAAAGAGGGACGTTATAAACTCTAGAGCTTGGTCTATTTCGGGTGTACGAGAGTACCCAGAATCAGGGTTGCCCCGACATATCTTTCCGCTCCAGCCTAAGCGTGGTATCCTTGAGAGAGGGAATTTAGTGCATGACTAGAGGCACCTTCTTTGAGAGAAGAGGGCGCAGGATGTACACCGCTGCCACTTGTTATGTTTAAGTTTTCCTCCTTCGTGCTAAATGTCGAGAACAATTTTATCTCCTCACTTTTCCTTTATCTAAAAACCTCCATAAAAACTGCTAAACCCCTAAAATCTTAATCCTTCTGGTAACTCCTCTTGGCGATAGGCTTTTTGTTTGATTCTTGTTGATTCTTTCACGTTGCATCAAACATTATCCTTCAACTTTTTGACGTACTTAGACAAGTAAAACTTGAGCTCTGAAGTGCCATTCTACCAATCCTTGTGTTCGACCCCAAACTACTTTGACCCTATGCTAGTTGCAGGAGTCTTAAACATTCGGGTACTACAAATTTTTAAAGTCTGATGACCTAGACATGTCTCCACTCTTGGACCCATGTTTAAGTCTTGTCAATTACTACCTCTCAAGATACATTCTACACAAATTTAGTGACAAAACTCAGCTATTAGATCATCCAACTAAATACTCGAAAAAGGCATGAATTTAGGGAACTTAATCATGGTATCAACATCTGTCACCATCTAAACTTTACCAAATCCCTTGTAACTCTCAAAATAACTCAACATTCATGAATGCATTTATGTCACTAATTATTCAAGGATTCCAAAAGTCACTCCATCACACTTGAAGTCCACACGGACCGCCTATGGAAGAAGTGACCAAAGTTTCCAGGTATAGTAGGTTTACATTGTCCTCCTAGAAACAGACAATGGCCCCCACACCTCAATGGAAGTCCACAGGGACCGACTAGAACTCTTTTCATCCTGCTATAACAGATAGGAAGGAGTTTTTCCTTGTGTTTGTGTACTAGTCACCGACTTCCTCTCTCACAATTGTTCTCCCTTGTTATACCCCCCTTTAATGGGTAGGACTTTTTTTGGTTCTCTGGTTACCACAGCTAGAGAAGACAAACAATTGTCAGAAGCAATTGATGTGTCTGAGAAGCCCCAGTTAACCCTATATATATAGGAGGGTTTAGGGCCAGGGTTCCCAATTTGTGTGGGAGTGGAAGGGACCGAAACATCATGAATTTTCACAACCTATGGCAGGAGAAACAACTGGTTCATTGGAAACTGATTGGTTGGCATGTGGTCCGATCGGTTCTCCCAATGAACTGATCATTTCATCATGTTTCTCAATTATATATGAATTGTTTATTCTAATTTAATTAATGGACGATATGACATCAACCCTAATATTTGATGTAATTAAAATCATGGCATATCCTGAGGACGAACCAGTCGTCTTGTGGTCATGAACCGGTGGGTTGACTAAGTGAACTGGTCGGTTCACTGCCCGACTCATTTAGAACTCAATCAACTCAATACTCAGTCATCCTGACTCTCCAACCAGTCGTTTCATCACATGAGCCAATATTGGGAGTCCACTTAGTCAATTGATGTTCAAATCAAGTGCCTAAACAACTTTAGTAATCAATTAAATTATCATTAATGATCAAAACTACTCTTCTAGTTAATCCTATATGTGTGACCCTATAGGTCCCTTATTACATTGGAAGTGAATGTCCATAACCAATAATGACATCACAATAAAAGAGCAGTGCCTAGTCATGTGTCATTCATACCCAAGTAAATCAAAAGTTGGAGAACAACTTCAACCTACAATCTGTGTTTGGTGTTGCAGTGTTTGTATAGTTCCTTTGTCTCTGATATCCAGATTGAACTGTAGTCATAGAATAGTCATCCTCTTCAACATTCAATCTTTGTTCCTTGCTATAGTAGTTTTTCTAGGATATATGTAAGCTTAATTTGACATATTGACTCACATGTGCATGGCCATGCATTTCTTGGTCTCACTAACCAATTGGCCAGGATACCATACTCCCATAGGAAGGGAAAATCCCATCTACATCACTCACAATCATCCCATGTGTGACACTATTCCCAATCATCACCTTTTTGACAACCCTTATTCTGGATCACGTTGGGTGATGTCAAAGTACACCGAACGACATGTGATGAGTGCATCAACTTCAAGTCTATGAACCACAATTCACACCAACACTATGAGAGATAACTATGACCACCACATCAATGGTTTCCATGTATTACTCTCATGGTGGGTTTGTCTAAAACATTGTTATCTAACAGGTATCTATGTGCTTGGTTTGATATTGCCATATTATGACTGATGTGATTCTTTCATCAATCAACACATACTCTAGTCTTATGTGTTATTGTTGTTTATCAACCTTCAACAATAAAATCCAACTAAAGACATAATGAGACTCTTGAAATCTATATGATTTCATTGTTCAAGTCACGCACTAGAAGACATACATCATCGAGTTATATCATTCTCTAGACATTTATAATGCTACTTCATTATCTCATAACTGAATAAAATAGAATAAATTGGCATCATGCCTTTATTATTAATCAAATCATTTACAAGTTATAGCATTACAATCATGATATGATTGGCTCTCAAGGCATACATACCAATAGACTGCCACTTGCACTTAGAGCCAACCATCCATGAATTTAATCCAAACAATCTGGCATGACCATCATGCTTCTACTGCAAAAGTTAGTCAAGGGATAGCAACATTATTCTCAATTGGTACTCTACAAATCTTCACATCTCCTCACTGTATGGTATCTCATATGATATGGAAGAGCCTTTATATGTGCTTGGAACACTGATGCGATCTGGGTTCTTTAGCTTGTGAAATAGCTCTATTATTGTCATGAGATATCTCAATTGTGTCGTTGATGATCCCCATGTTCTGAGACAAACTTCTTAACAAGAAAACTTCCTTTGACACATTTAATGCTGCAATATACTCAGCCTCTGTTGTAGAATTAACAATTGTCTCTTACTTGGAACTCTTACAGCTTACAACTCAGTTGTTCTGGCAAAACATAAATCTTGATTGCAATTAATAATCATATTTGTTGGTTTGGAAATGTGCATTGGAGTAACCGTTTGCCACTAACTATTCCTCTCTGTCGTAGACTAGGAACTGATCCTTAGTTCTTCTCAAGTACTTAAGGATGTTCTTCACGATTGTCTGGTGATCATCACCTAGGATTAAAAGAAATATGCTCATCATGCTCAAGGAATATGAGACATCGGGATGGTTACATAACATTGGGTAATTGATTCATCCAATTGCTGACATGTATGGAATCAAACTCATGTGTTCCCTCTCTTCAAAAGAACTGGGACATTGAGATTTAAAGATGGTAACTCCATGACAAATGGGTAGGTTTCCTCTCTTTGAGCTTTGCATGTTGAACCTCCTCAATACTTTGTTAATGTATCTACTTTGACATAGGCCAAGAAGCCTTCTGGATCTATCTCTATAGATCTTTATCCTCAAGATGTAGGATGCTTCTCCCAATTATTTCATAGAAAACATATTTCCCAGTCAAGTCTATACCTTTTGTAAAGTAGGGAGGTCATTCCCCATTAATTGTATGTCATCTACATACAGTATGAGGAACGTCACTATGCTCCCGCTAATCTTCTTGTACACACAAGGCTCATCTTCATTCTGAACAAATCCAAAAGTCTTTGAATGTCTCATCAAAATGAAGATTCCAACTTTGAGATGCTTGCTTCAATCCATAGATTGAACTTTGTATCTTATAAAATTTGTTTTCATCCTTTGGATGTATAAAAACCTTAGGTTGTGTCATATACACATTTTTAGGAAGATTACCATTAAGGAATGTGGTTTTAACATCCATCTACCAAATCGCATCGTCACAATTAGTTGCAATAGCAAGCATGATCCTGATGGACTTAAACATGGCCACTAGAGAAAAAGTTTTATCATAGTCAACACATTGAACTTGTCTTATACCCTTTGCAACCAATCTTCCCTTATAGGTTTTAACTTTTCCATCCATGTCGGTCTTCTTCTTGAAGACCCACTTGCACCCTACGGATTTTACCCCTTCAGGTGGATCCACCAAGGTCCATACCTTATTTGTATACATGGATTCCATCTGAGATCACATGTCTTTAAACCATTTCTTAGACTCTTGTCCCTTCGTAACTTCTAGATATGTTATTGGCTCATCATCTATGACCAATTTACTGCCTTCCTGAATCACATGATAACCAAATCATTCAGGTTCAAGGTGAGTCCTACTAGATCTAAGAGGTTCCTATATTACTTGAGGAATTTTAGATTCTACATCACGTGATCCTCTTTGTACCTCTTATACATCTATTAGTTCAATGTTTTCTTGTTGGTATCAGTTTCTTCAAGTTCCTCTTTCCTCCCACTGATTCCTTTGGAACTAAAATTTCTTTTCTAGGAATGCAACATCTCTGGAAACCAAAACTTTTCTATCAGATAGGGAATAAAAGTAATATCCTCTTGTCTCCTTCGGATATCCAACAAAATGACATTTATCAGATTTACAACCATGCTTTTCAGGAAACATTTTTCTCACATAAGATTCACATCCCCAAATCCTCATAAAAGATATATTGAGACACTTCCCAGTCCATATCTCATATGGCATCTTATGAATCGATTTAGATGGTACTTGATTTAATGTAAATGTTGTGGTTTCAAGATCATAACTCAGAATGTAGTCAAAAGTTCAGCTAAACTCGTAATTGGTCACATTGTTATCCAACAATGTGTGATACCTTCTTTCTAATACACTATTATGCTGCGGTGTTCCAGGTGGAGTCCATTGTGATACAATACCAAGGGTTTACAGATTGTCCTTAGATTCTTGGCTTAAGTACTCCCCACCTTGATCAGAACGAAGTGCCTTAATACTTTTTCCAAGTTGGTTATGTACTTAATTCATAAACTCTTTGAACCTATCAAGAGTTTTTGACTTATGTTTCATCAAGTAAACATGACCATACCTATTGAAGTCATCAGTAAAGGTAATGAAGTACTGATACCCGCCTCTAGCAATTATTCTAAAAGGCCCACATACATAAGTAAGACTAATTGATCATTAGCCCTCTCATTATTACCAGTGAAAGGGTTCTTAGTCATCTTGCCCAAAAAACAAGATTAACATGTCTCTAATGAATCAAAATCAAAAGAGTCCAGATAGCCACCTTTATGGTGTCTAGATATGTGATTCTCATTTATGTTCCCTAGAAGACAATTCCAAAGGTATGTTTTGTTTGGGTTGTTGAGTTTTAGTATTTTGGTAGTCATGTTATAATCATTTGTCTTTAGATTTAACAAATAAGTACCATAAGACATTGGGGCATTTCGATAAAAGATCCCATCTTTTGAAATAGAACATTGACCATTCTTAATATGAAATTCATATTCATCCTTGTCCATACAAGATACAAAAATGATGTTTTATTTTTGGTAGGTACATAATAGCACTTCATTAACTCTATTACAAGCCTTGTGTGTAGAGATAAACTTTAGGTTTCAACTACTATGGTGTTAGCTCTTGCTCTATTTGTGACTCAGAGTTCCACCTTGCCCTTTCCCAAAGGCCTACTTCTTTTTAGATCTTACATATTTGAGCATATGTGAGATCCACATCCAGTTTTACATACTCACGATGAAGAAGTAGATAAGCTTAAATCTATAACGTATATACCTAAAGTGCAGATCAACATCCCCATCTTCTTCTTCCTAAATGCCTTCAAGTACAAAGGATAAATTCCTCTTTTACTTTTCTTTCTCTTCATCTTGAGTGTTGAAAATCTGGATTTGGGCTTGGCCTTAGAACTTTTCATGGCCTTGCCTTCATCCTTGGACTCAAATCTACTGATCATCATCACATATTTGTCATTCTTCTTTCTTTCTTTGGAATTTATCATCGTTCCAAGAAAATCTAACAATGGTCTGGCCATTTTATTCAAGTGGTAATACTCAAAATAGTGGCTATATGATTCATACAATGATTTCATAATCATATCCGTGGAAAACTCCTGGTTCAAGAAAATTCCCTATTCTTCTAAATGATCCACACGTCTAATCATATTGAGCACATGGGTCTGTACTAAATCTATCTCTATCATTTTACACTCAAAGAGTGCCTTTCTAAGATTGTTCCTTTATTGCTTAATGAGATTACAATTTACATTCCTAAGATGTGTTACCATCTCAAGAATCTCCATCTCCTTGCATTTCTTATGCAACTCATAGTTCATGCAGATTTGCATAAGGTACTTCATGTCCAGGGCATCATTGGCATGCTTCCAATAAGCATTCACTTTGGGCCCTGGCACATTAGGAGTAGGTATTTCTAGAACTAGTTTATCTAGGACATAGAGCTTGCACTCATCATTGAGAACCCTTCTTAAAGTCCAAAACTAGTTGTGGAAATTTGTCTCGTCCAGTTTCTCCTTCCTAAGGACAATCGCAACAATGATTTATTTCTCAATGGAATCTAAAAGACAACTTTGCATTTTGTCAATACCCTTTTGAGTTGATTTGATTTGAAAAAATATTTGAATATATTAATTAGGTCTTTAATTGATTACCACTCCCACTATTTTATTCAAATTGATAGCCCTCATATATCAATTTGTAGGATTGCAACATACAATCTTCTAGTGAGCCAAGATCTAAAATAATTCAACTATCACCCAGCCAATACGCCAACATCCGTTGTCAATTATTAAGGTAGTCAACTTTTTCCAATTGCATCATATACATTAGATAGATGATGTGCTAAACTCCTTGCCATAGTCATTTGTATACCTCTTATGCTTAATCCCATTATGTACACAAGTTAAGCTCGACCCAAAAGCCAACACGATAGATATGCACCCTGCTTGGGAAGAACCTACATATCTACCATCACACTTCAATGATATGGACGATGCACCACTCTTGGGTGTAATCTAATATTGGTTGATCAAGCTTTCATGTGTTTTGCTAATGGAAAGTATCGAAGACTTAATACTTAATTGAGGGAGTTTGTATTTATAAATACATATACTTTATCCAAACACCACATATATAGTATGTATCATATACATGCTATACAACACAATGAGAACACATAAGAAACAAAAATCAATGGTTACGGCCATTCTAATGTAATTCCTTGGTGCCACAAAAAATTACGACCTTGGTCAACATCACATGCAAAAACCTGTTGTTGATGAAAATTTGTGCTTTCCAATATGGGTTGACAGGTTCAACCCTTGAACTGGATGGATTGCATCCAAGCTAGTCGGTTGGTGATGGAGCCTCCACTTACATGAAGTTGCATGCACCACTAAAAATCCTAGAGATAGTTAATCTCTAAGTTTAGCCTTGCATATGCTATAATAAGATCTCCACCCACGTATGGTGAGATACATGGAAGTCTTATCGTAGTATAGTTAAGGGTCGAATCCGTGAGACAACGGTATTGTTAAGAGTTTTAACAAGATCGAAAACGTAATAATCTTACTTATCCACTTAAAAGTTGATATTTAGATCAAAGAGATGATTTGATGGTTAAGCTAATGTGCGGAGAAAGAAAATAACAAGAATGTAAACTTAAGATTGTAAACAATATTTGCAAACCACTCAGATGTGATCGGGTTTCACCATCCCGACGCATGGATCAAAACATACATCACGATAACTTGGCTTACAAAGAAAAGAGTCTAAACAGTTAGTATCTTTGTAGACTTAGATTCCTTTCAGATAACTAACCATGAGAAATGTGGAAGTGTTGCAATGCCAGCCATCCCTAGACGAATGGTCACTTACTTTGCATCACTCCCCCTCACAAAGTGTGTTCCTCGACCAGTCAAAGTTGTACTTTCATACGTTAATTGATTCCATTTCATAGTATGAAAGTACAATGATAGAGGTGAGTATACTCCTCTCCTTGAGAAATGCTCCTAGATACTGAACCAAACGTATGGTGACTATATGCAATCTGGAACCAACAAGCAGTCAATATTCAAATCTGGAAGTACATCCATAAACAAATTGCACTAGCAGATAATAGATAACACAAGTTGGTGATCAGGAAACTAGCATTCATTAAACAATTGATGATGAACTGGAAAGTTAGTGTTTTTCTATTGCAAACTCAAGAATTACAATGTATGAAATGAAAACATGGGTAGCGGGGCTACTCCCCGCACCCTAGTGTATGAGACTACTCGCTCATGGAAAGAACAAAGAAGGAGGCAGGAAAAGAGAGGGAAAGCATCATCTCCACGTAGGAGGGAGGAAGGTCGACCCCTTGGAGAAGAGAGCAACTATCTTCACACCGTGTAGTTGTCTTGATGAAGAAACCTCCACTTCCCACCTTCTTATGTTGATGAGAGAGGAAGTAGCTTGAAGGTGGAGTATGGATCTTGAACCGGAAACCTTTAGGCTAAGGATGAAGGTGGAATATCTCTGGAGTGATTGGGGCAGCCTCTGGACGTCCAAGAAGTTGATTCCAAATGAGGACCCCTTAGATCCTATTTATAGGCTTCCAAGGAATCCCAAATGGTCTTGGGATCGTTTTGGGTCTTAAACGGTTTGGAGACCATTTGCCTTTATTCGATCTCAGGACCATTTGCCTTCATTTTGTCTTAGGACCGTTTGAGTCCATTCAGTCTTGGGACCGCTTGGGTCCATTCGGTCTTGGGACCGTTTGGGTCCATTCTGTCTTAGGACCGTGTGGACTTCATCTGGTCTCCAGACTGTTTGCCTTTATTCAGTCATGGGACCGTTTGAGTTCATTCGGTCTTGGGACCGTTTGAGTTCATTCGGTCTTGGGACTGTTTGAGTTCATTCGGTCTTGGGACCATTTGGACATCATTCGATCTTGGGACTGTTTGAGTTCATTCGGTCTTGGGACCGTGTGGACTTCATTCGGTCTCAGGACCGTTTGAGTTCATTCGGTCTTGGGACCATGTGGACTTCATTCGGTGTCCAGACCGTTTGCCTTTATTTGGTCTCAGGACTGTTTGGACTTCATTCAGTCTTGGGACTTTTTGAGTTCATTCGGTCTCCGGACCATTTGAGTTCATTCGGTCTTGGGACCGTTTGGACTTCATTCGGTCTCCAGACCGTTTGCCCCTTTCGCAATTTTTTTTTGGGTTTTTCTGTAAGAAGAAGGAGATAAATGTTAGTTTAATGGTGAATTCATAATAACACAGAAAGTTAAGGATTATATCTAATTTATCTAATAAAGAGTATGGAAAATTAAGAAAAACTAGTAGGATAACATCACAAAAATGGGAGGTTATCATCCCCCCTAACTTAGAGTCTAGCTTGTCCTCAAGCTGGATAGAGCTAAGGCACGTAGTGGCGAGGCGATTTTATTTAGTGAAGATTTCCATACTCTTGCTTCAATTCTAAACCAGAGATCTCCTAGAGTTTTATCGGTACTTCCTCTTGCATTAACTCTTTCGGGTGAGAGTTGTGTGGATCTCAGGTTTCATCTGTATCGCGTAACTCGCACTGGGACCACCTTTTCCTTGATCACATTCCGTGCATGTTTTCATCTCTAAGCAGTTTTATACTTCTTTGAAAATACTACCGGAAGCTAAGATAGGTATGAGGGTTGGCTAAAGGCTGCTATGTAACTCCCCCTTTTGGTGTGGGAGGGTTTATCTAAACTTTTAGGATCTCACTACCAGGTGCGACACATCTGCCTTTGTGAGGGAAGCTAAATGTATCGACTGGGCGAGTCCTTTGTCAGCTTTTTCATATACTTGGATACCTTAGGATCTCACTACCGGGCATGACACATATGCCTTTGTGAGGGCAGTTGAATGTATCAACCGGGCGAGATCTTTATTGGTTCTTTGTATAGGTCCTTATGCATGGGACAACTCTCATGTTTTTTTTCAACATTCAGGCTTTTATTCATATGCTCACAGGCTTAGGATTTGGATATTTAGGATTTTATTTGGGCTACCAAGCCTCTTTTTGAAAAGAATAAAACTGTTTCTTAGGGCTTCTTGACATGCACTTATTACGGTTTCGTACTTGGTGGTCCGCTTGCGAGGTTCCTTGATTTGGATTTCACCTGGTTACCTCCCATTCTTGAGAGTGTTTAGCTTGTGTCAGTCAGGATGTTAACCTGTGGAGAGTCTGATGCAGAATTGAAGCAAAAGCATAAGAATCAGGTATGAAGGTGATTTATTAATTCGCCATTATAAGCCTAAATGCTTCATATGTAAGTGAGGATTACTTTGTCTCTAGCTTATCTAGGGGTGTTCCTTTTCCAACAAGAGAGTTGTTTTATATGCAAGAGTTATTCTATCAAAGAAATTACTGAAGAATGTAAGTATCGAAGGGAAGGAAAAATATGTACAGAAGAACAGGGGTGAAAGAAGGAATAAAGATAAAAGGGGTTTGAATATGATACCTCACCCTTGCCCAGTGTACCCCCCCCAACTTATCATCCACTCTGTCCTCAGAGTGTCAAGGTGATAGGTTGAGAAGTACATGGGCAAGGTTATCACCATTTTGTTAAACCATTGTTTGCTCCATACGATCGTAGGAGGGTAGATGCAAACTTTCCCCGTAAAGTGTGATAATACACGACCTTCATGTCTTCTACGTGCTTACTGAGGACAATAAGGGTGTACATCTAGTAAAGGATGTGGAAACCATAGTCGTTAGATTCTCTGATTTGCTGGGGACATCTATGGCTGAAGGCTGGGCGGTGAAAATGGTCTTTTTCGTACGCCTTTGTGTGTTTGCCCAGGATATCATGTAGTCGTATAGCATAGTCCTTCGCCACTTCCTCCATGGGCGTCTTTGCGGTAACAACGTACTTTTTTTGGTTTGGATCAAAATAGCTGTCGAAACTATTGTAGATGATTGTTGTTCCTTCTTGTAGGTTTGTTTCCAATAGCATCCAATGGTCGGAGTGAATAAAGGGAGGCATAATGAACTTTGGAGTTGTATGTTGAAGATATGAAATTAGTGCCTTTGTGGCTCTGAAGTTCTTTTATCCCTAATAGACCATCCTTCATGTATGCTGACGCCATATAAACCGCAGGGTGGTTCCGTGCTAGAAGGAACTGGTACGTAGTCGTGTAATCAACCTTGAGATACTTTACAAACACTCATAGGGCATGGTTTTGAGACTATTTGGTCTCTAAACGGTTTGAGATTATTTAATCTTCAAACTATCTTGAAAACCCCTTTAACCTTCAAACGGTCTTGAGACCTCTTTGACCTTCAAATTGTCCTGAGACCCCTTTGACCTTCAAACGGTCTTGAGACCCCTTTGATCTCCAAATAGTCTTGAGACCCCTTTGATCTTCAAATGGTCTTGAGACCCCTTTGACCTTCAAACGGTCTTGAGACCCCTTTGATCTTCAAACGGTCTGAAACCGTTTGATCTTTAAACGGTTTGGGACCACTTGATCTTTAAACGGTTTGGAACCTCTAAACGGTTTGAAACTATTTGAACTAGATTTTGTTGAAACTGTTTGATCACTAATCGGATGCCCCTGTAACATCCCAGGATTTGAGGCCTCGGATAACATGATCTTAAAAGGAATGATTGAACTACCCATATCACCAAGGTGCACCTCCTTTTCTGGGAGCCCATCTCTAAAGAACTCCATAGTTAAGCGTGCTCAGCTTGGAGTAGTATTAGGATGGGTGACCAGTCGGGAAGTTGATCCTGGCTTGCGCGTGAGTGGACAAAAGCGTGTAGTTAAGGCTAGTGGTGGTTTGTGGGGCCAGTCGTCATTCCTGAAACTCTGCTAGAGGCTTGGGTAGTGGGCCCGGTCGTTACAAATGGTATCAGAGCCATAACCCCTCTAGTAGGTGGGGCCCACATGGGCATGGCATGCCAGTCTTGAGACGTGCGGTCCAGGTCTGTAGGAAAGGGTTGTCCATGGTTGACGTAGCCACCCTTGTGCTGGTATTCCGTGATCGGGAGCTGGGTGTCCATGGGCCATTGTGGGCCTGCACTGAAATGGGGAAGAGATTATGAGGCCTTATAGTTGAGCCTTGACAAGGACGTCAATAGTCTAAGTGGAGGAGATTGTAACATCCCAGGATTTGAGGCCTCGAATAACATGATCTTAAAAGGAATGATTGGACTACCCATATCATCGAGGTGCACCTTTTTTTCCGGTAGCCCATCTCTAAAGAACTTCATAGTTAAGAGTGCTCATCTTGGAGTAGTACTAGGATGGGTGACTAGTCGGGAATTTGATCCTGGCTTGTGCGTGAGTGGACAAAAGCGTGTAGTTAAGGCTAGTGGTGGTCTGTGGGGCCAGTCGTCATTCCTGAAACTCTGCTAGAGGCTTGGGCAGTGGGCCCGGTCGTTACAACCCCTTTCTTTTTATTTTCTCTAAATGATACCATGAGATATTAGGGACACTATAGAGGTGGTATTTTACATATTCAACCCTAGGTTTTGGGTAAATTACAAATCACACCAAAATTAGTATTCAATGTACATGTATTATTCAAACAAGCTCCTTCTTGGAATTTAGGCTTTCACAAACCATCCCTTAGCATCCTTATCATTCTTATGATGCTAAAGTACTTGAGTAACATTTTGTTGGATCCTAGATGGATGATTAGATGCTGTAGAGGGGGGGTGAATAGAGCTGAAAGCACTTAAACAAAACTCATTAAACCTTCAAAATATATGACAATATAAGGTTGCTAAATAGGTAATTTGAGTGCAACTAAATCATGCATAGCAAGGATAAGAGAGATTGAACATGCACCAATTAGACAAGCTATTTAGAGTGGTTCTACACTTCAAACTAGAAGTGTGTCAGTCCACTTGCCTAGAGAGGTCAACCTCTAGGACTTCAAACAATTGCACTCTTATATTCACTTATAAGACTTACAATACATGACCAACAAAGGACTTACCTATCCAATACAAAGAGTCTTCAACCTTACCAAGGACTTACCCACTTTGCAAGAGTCTTCGGCCTTCGCCAAGGACTTACCCACTCTTGCACAAGTCTTCGGCCTTGTAGGAATTACCCACTCTTCTTGGATCTTCCGCCTTTGACTTCACCTTCACTCGGAGAAGCTTCCACCAAGGTCTTACCCACTTGAGCTTGAGTCTTCTGCCTTCTCCAAGGGCTTACCCACTCTAGCTCCAAGTCTTCAGCCTTGATCTTCACTAAGGGACGCCTTCCCTTGTTCTTCTTCACCTCTCTTAGACAAGAGAGAGAACCTTCATCTTCATGGTTGAAAGAAGAGATAGGAGGTGGTGGAAGTAAGAGCCTCACAAGATATACATATATGACTAGCTCTCTTATAGATTTCCTACTCACTCTAATGGATGTAGCAAGTGATTAAGCTTAGAGAGAGAGAGAGGAGGCTGTAGGAAGCACTCAACTATAGAATAGGAACCTCACAAAGAGTTTGCAATGAATGCTCAACCTTGGAATGAAGCCCAAGGGGTCCTATTTATAGATGGGGATGCCTCTTCGCCTTTGGGAACACTTCAGAACGAAAACTAGCCGTTTTGTGGCCTGCAACGGATATATTTTGCCTTTTTGCAACTCCACAACGGCTAGAAACACTTTTCTGCACTTTTCCGTACAGTGCATTCAGTCGAGTTTCTATATGTGTAACTCGACCGATCAAGTAGCAGGCAGCCCGATATTGAAATGATCGGTCGAGTTTGTTCTGAGGAAACTCGACCGACCATTCCAACTGGAACTGGCCTACTACCCAATCGGTCGAGTTCTGTGAGTGCACAACTCGACCGATGCAATATTCAGAAAATCGACCAAGGTTGATCGGTCGAGTTTTAGGGTGGGAAACTCGACCGAACAAGTGCCTGTAATTGATTTTCAAAGTTGCATTAAAAGTACTCTAATATTCGATCTAAGTGTTCCTGATATTTTTCTAAGCTTAATTACAAGTCATATAATCATTACAAGTGATTTACAACATGATTCTAATGGATATACATCATATTACAAAAACGTCCACTTGTATGACTTTGACTTGTCTTTTCTCCAATTTGAGATGCGCAAGTTAGGGCAATTGGAGTGTGTCTATACCTAATCTGAAAACACTCAAGTAGAGGCATTAGACACCAAAATGTGGAATGGTTAGTCATCATCAAAACATGGGTTTAGTCAATTTAGACGCGAGTCAACATTGACCTAATTGACCTTGAGTCAACATTCTCCCCCTTTTTGAAGATGACAAACCATTCCATAAATGTATTGAAAGCATTTAAGTAAATTCATACCTTTGGAGAAACCTGGGGATTTCAATAGCACTAAGCTCATATGCTCCCCCTCAATTGATGTGCATGGAGTTCTCATACTCCCCCTCAATTGATGTTATTTCTCCTATATGGTTAGCTTTCATAACATTTATAGAAACTATGTCTTCTACTCATATATGTCTACACATATATGTCTCCTCCCCTTTACCTTCTCCCCTTTACATGGACATTCTTCTCCTCTTCATGTAAGACATGCCTTCTTCCGTTTTTAAAAGAAGACATACCTTTCTCCCCCTTTGTCATTTCAAAAAGGTGGGTTTATGAAGAAATAAGAAACATCACTTGTTAAAGAGAAAGGAGATGACGCAAATGTATAAGGAGAGTAGAAGAGCACAGATAGGGGCTTGTCCAAGCATAGAAAGAAAAGCACGTTAAACCATATACTTGAACATCCCAAAAATGCAAGATAAAGTGCTGCAGAAAAATAATAAATCACAATTTTGACCCTCAAGATGATGGAATTTGACCAAAAACCATCGGAGCTCATGGCAAAGCAATGAGTCTTCCTCAGAAGGTCGTTTCTGCATGAAAAGCATTAGTCTTGCACCAAAAACTGAAACTGGAGCAAAATCCATAAATACTCCAATTCCCACATATCATGTAGATCTATGTACCCTGCATCACAATGTTATGCAAGCAACTCAAGATAGTATATATTCAATTTAAGGAACAAGCTTGAGCATGTATAAGCATAGCATATAGATGAGCAAAGATGCCAATTGTAAACAGGGTTAGAACTACATGTATATGAACTACTAGTAGATGATATCACAAGTTAGGACTACTAGTAGGATCTAGATCATAGCAAGAGATACCAAAAGATACACAAGTTAAAGAGCAAGCTATGAGTAGATGAAGAGATATATCCAAACAAAGAGATATGCAATTTTAGAAGCATGAAAGGATATAACTCACTTAATATGCATCCTTACCATAAGATGATTACCCCTATGAACCTCAAGGTTGTATCAACACAAGATATACACCTAGATAGATGTAGCAAGTTAGAGCACAACAGAAGCAATTTTTAGACACAACCAAGAGATCCAAAGAGTTCATCATCAAAACCTGCAAAACAACTCAAAGCAAGTAATTGCAACATATAGATATACCAATTTAGAGCAATTAGAGAGATAGAGTTGTAAGCAAGATAGGCAAATTAGAACATGGCAGTATGCATATATAAAGGTACCAAATGAGAGTGCCAAAGAATAAGTCTATTGGTGGAGAAAATGTAGTTGAAAAGGAAATTCTCATTCAATAAGCTAAATGTATATTCTGTGCACAGTGTTATCGTTCGAGTTCTGTGCATTGTCAACTCGACCGATGACAGCTGTTGGCAACACTCTTGGTGCCTATCGGTCGAGTTTCAATAGGGCAAACTCGACCGACAGACCAGCTGTCAAAGAGCACATATATTTCATAAAAACATATTTAAAGGCATGATAAAAATACAAATTACCATATCCAAACATGTCTAAGCAAGTTGGTAATGCACTATAGAAGCATTAGAAATAGTTTTTGAGCAAGAGTGTGAAGAGAAACACAAAATGCCACTTTTGACTCAAAAACCATATGTATAGTGCACACTAACTTGACAAAAACAAGTTAGAAATGGTTATAAGCAATAAAACCTTTACCTTTCTGCTTACCATTGCTTTTCCAATTGTTGTCACCCTCTACACATCTCACCTTTCTTCTTTCATGTGGATTGAGAAGTCAATTTGCAATTTAATAGCTCAAGTCAATCCATTTGCAAGTACCTACAAGAAGAAAGATGAAATGGTCCCCAATCATGTTTTTGGGTCCGGAGGAGTTAGCTTAGCAACCCAAATCCTATTGCTCTTGGGTGCTTTCCTAAAAGGACAACAAGTAGAATAATGACCAAAATCATTGCAATAGTTGCATGTGCCCATAGTCTTGGAACTATAGGATTCTCCATGGAATATTGGAGGTCCTTTATCTTTGTTGTTCCCTTGACTACTATCATATCCCAAACCATGTCTACCAATTTGTTTAGTAGTATGGTGTAGGATGTCATTAAGGCTCTTCTTACCAACTAAGAATCTTTGCAAAGAAGATCTCAAACTATCATTATCATGCTTAAGAGAAGAAATAGTAGAAGACAATTGATTAATATTATCTCTAGCATGTAAAAGATCATTTTCTAGGCAAAGAGATTTGGTTGAATAAGAATCTCTATCAATATGAAGAGCAACAACATCTTTTTCTCTATTTGTAGAACTAGAACAAGATTCATGCCCATTGATTTTAGCAAGTAAGGAGGCATTTTCTATTTCTAATTCATTCAGAACAAAATCTTTGTCCTTGTTTTCAGATTTAAGAACATCAATGTCATGCATGAGAGAATCAACAATTAAAGTATGCTCTTCATTAGAACTAGGCATGAGAGGTTGAGCTTCCAGAAATTTAATTTTATCAAGTAAACTAGCATTTCAAGTTTAAGAGAGTCTACTTGACTAAGACAATCATTTTTATCAATAAGAAAGCAAGAATTAGCATATTCAAGATCATCTAATTCTATATGCAAATTATCAACAATTTTAGCAAGCTTTTTCTTTTTCCTTTTAGAAGACTTATAAGAGGTACAAATATCATGAATAATATCAATTAAAGATTCTTTATCTAAAGAGTCTAGATTTACCTCACTTGAGTCTTCACTTGTTGACGCTATAAGGGCAAAATGGCATTCTCCTTCATCACTAAAGCTTGAGCTTGATCCTTCACATGAATCTTCACTTGAGCTTGAGTTGGAGGAGCCACTTGAGCTTGATTTCCATGTCTTCTTGTGAAGATGGGTCTTTTTGCCTTGTGGGCAATCTTCCTTGTAGTGACCCTTCTTTCCACATGTGAAGCACTGGATGGAGGAGGACTTGCCTTTGTAGAGTCTACCCTTGGAGTACATGGCATCTTCTTTAGCTTGAGAGGATGGAGAGACTTGTTCCATGATAGCTTCAATTTGAGACTTTATTTCAGCCTTCTTCATTCTCTTAAGATCTTTCTTCTCTTGTCTTTCTACTTCCTCCCTCTTGTCAAGTGTAGCTTCATGTGCTTGTAGATTTCCAATGAGCTCTTCAATAGGAATATCCCTAAGAGACCTTGCTTCTTCAATGGAAGTCACCTTGGATTCCCATCTCTTGGGGAGAGTTCTAAGGATCTTTGAGTTGATCTCTCCACTAGACATAGGATGTCCTAGAATAGCAAGACCATTCAAGATGGTGTTGAGCCTTGAGTACATGTTGGCTATGCTCTCTTCCTTTCCCATCTTGAAGTTCTCAAGCAACCCTTTGAGCATGTAGATTTTGCTTACCTTCACTTGATTTGTCCCTTCATAAGTGATGCAAAGCTTTCTCCATACCTCATAGGCTGTCTCACAAGAAGAAATCCGGTTGAACTCGGTGGGGGTCATGGAGGCATATAGGATGTGCATGGCTCTAGCATTCAATGTTGCTTTCATCAAGGCGGCTTCATTCCATTCTTCAATCTTTGTCTTTGGTTGCATGTATGGGCTATTCACCATTTGCCACATCTCAAGACTTGATCCTTGGATGTAGAATTGAAGTCTTCTTCTCCAATAGAGGAAGTTGCTCCCATCAAAGATTGGAAGGCTGGTCGAGAGTCTCCCTCCTAGGTAGTCACCCATCTTCTCCTACTTGTGGAAGTATGCTTGGAGAAGACCCACTCTGATACCACTTGTTGGATCCTAGATGGATGATTAGATGCTCTAGAGGGGGGTGAATAGAGCTGAAAGCACTTATACAAAACTCACTAAACCTTCAAAATATATGACAAGATAAGGTTGCTAAATAGGTAATTTGAGTGCAACTAAATCATGCATAGCAAGGATAAGAGAGATTGAACATGCACCAATTAGACAATCTATTTAGAGTGGTTCCACACTTCAAACTAGAAGTGTGTCAGTCCACTTGCCTAGAGAGGTCAACCTCTAGGACTTCAAACAATTGCACTCTTATATTCACTTATAAGACTTACAATACATGACCAACAAAGGACTTACCTATCCAATACAAAGAGTCTTCAACCTTACCAAGGACTTACCCACTTTGCAAGAGTCTTCGGCCTTCTCCAAGGACTTACCCACTCTTGCACAAGTCTTCGGCCTTGTAGGAATTACCCACTCTTCTTGGATCTTCCGCCTTTGACTTCACCTTCACTCGGAGAAGCTTCCACCAAGGTCTTACCCACTTGAGCTTGAGTCTTCTGCCTTCTCCAAGGGCTTACCCACTCTAGCTCCAAGTCTTCAGACTTGATCTTCACCAAGGGACGCCTTCCCTTGTTCTTCTTCACCTCTCTTGGACAAGAGAGAGAACCTTCATCTTCATGGTTGAAAGAAGAGATAGGAGGTGGTGGAAGTGAGAGCCTCACAAGATATACATATATGACTAGCTCTCTTATAGATTTCCTACTCACTCTAATGGATGTAGCATGTGATTAAGCTTAGAGAGAGAGAGGAGGCTGTAGGAAGCACTCAACTATAGAATAGGAACCTCACAAAGAGTTTGCAATGAATGCTCAACCTTGGAATGAAGCCCAAGGGGTCCTATTTATAGCTGGGGATGCCTCTTAGCCTTTGGGAACACTTAAGAACGAAAACTAGCCATTTTGTGGCCTGCAACGGATATATTTTCACTTGTTGCAACTCCACAACGGCTAGAAACACTTTTCTGCACTTTTCCGTACAGTGCATTCGGTCGAGTTTCTATATGTGTAACTCGACCGATCAAGTAGCAGGCAGCCCGATATTGAAATGATCAGTTGAGTTTGTTCTGAGGAAACTCGACCGACCATTCCAACTGGAACTGGCCTACTACCCAATCGGTCGAGTTCTGTGAGTGCACAACTCGACCGATGCAATCTTCAGAAAATCGACCAAGGTTGATCGGTCGAGTTTCAGGGTGGGAAACTCGACCGAACAAGTTCCTGTAATTGATTTTCAAAGTTGCGTTAAAAGTGCTCTAATATTCGATCTAAGTGTTCCTGATATTTTTCTAAGCTTAATTACAAGTCATACAATCATTACAAGTGATTTAGAACATGATTCTAATGGATATACATCATATTACAAAAACGTCCACTTGTATGACTTTGACTTGTCTTTTCTCCAATTTGAGATGCGCAAGTTAGGGAAATTGGAGTGTGTCTATACCTAATCTGAAAACACTCAAGTAGAGGCATTCGACACCAAAATGTGGAATGGTTAGTCATCATCAAAACATGGGTTTCGTCAATTTAGACATGATTCAACATTGACCTAATTGACCTTGAGTCAACACATTTATCATGTAACATTTTGCAAGGTAACCCCTTATATTGGGTAAATTGCACTTTAGTCCAAAACAAGCAAATATTGCTTCAACATTATTCAAATAGGACCAAAATTGAAACATAAGCTCTCCTTTAGTCTTAATTACTTTTCAAAAGATGAAGACAAGAATATAAATGACTTACTTAAGCAAAACTCCTAGGGTTAAGGCGTAACCTAGGTCCGGGATGTTACAATTATCAACCCCTAATAGGGATTTCGTCCCCGAAATCATCAAGAGAAAAGAGAAGGGTACTTCCTCCTCATCTCTTCCTCCAGTTCCCACGTAGCCTCTTCAATGCCACGATGATGCCAGAGAACTATCACATGAATTATGTCTTTCTTTTTCAACTTTTTGATTCTCCTATCAAGAATTATCATTGGTCCTTCTACATAGGATATATCTTCATTTAATTCTACCTCTACAGGTTGCAATACTAACTCCGTATCAGGGTGACACTTTCTCAGCATGGATATATGGAATATTAGATGCAATCTATGTAGTTTAGGTGGCAACTCCAACTTATAGACTACCTTTCCAATCCGTTCAGTGATTGGATAAGGCCCCATAAATGTAGGAGCTAACTTACCCTTCTTTCTAAATCTAAGAACACCTTTCCAAGGTGAGACTTTGAGATATACTCTGTCTCCAACTTGGAATTCTAAGGGTCTTCGCCGTTTATCAGCGTATGACTTCTGTCTATCCTGTACAACATTTAACTTTTGTCGTATTACTTTAATCTTTTCATTTGTCTGTTATACTAATTCAGGACCCAAAAGTTGGTATTCTCCTATTTCATACCAACATAATGGAGATCTACACCGTCTACCATATAATGCTTCATATGGTGCCATATCAATACTGTGCTGATAACTATTGTTGTAAGCAAATTCTATTAAGCTCAAGTGTAGATCCCAACTTCCTACTAACTAAAGGACACATGCCCTAAGAAAATCCTCTAAGGTTTTTATAGTCCTTTTAGATTGTCCATCCATTTGTGGGTGAAAGGTGGTACTGAATCTTAACTGCGTACCCAATGCTTTATGTAGTGGTTCCCAAAAATGACTCATGAACTAGGGACCTCTATGAGAAACAATTGTGGCTGGAACTCCGTGCAACCACACTATCTCATCTATATAGATTTGTGCAAGTTTTTCAGCAGTATAGGTTGTTTTTATAGGAAGAAAATGTATTGACTTAGTCAACCTATCAACTATCACCCAAATGGAATCATGACATTTGACTGTTCTTGGTAAACCAACAACAAAGTCCATGGTCATGTGATCCCATTTCCACTGTGGTATAGATAAGGGTTGCATTGTTCCTGCGGGCTTCTAATGTTCAGCTTTAACCTGCTGACACACTGGACACCACATAACAAACGCAGCTACATCTTTCTTCAAACCAGGCCACCAATACATATCTTTCAAGTTATGATATATTTTGGTGCTCCCTGGATGCATTGCATACATGGATGAATGAGCTTCCTCCATGACTAACTTCCTTAAGTCATTGGCATCAGATACTACCATCCTACCATGGTAACATACTACCTCATCATCTTACTCATGAAAACTATCCCATTTCTCACTACCATACTCTGACCTGATCTTCTAAATCACAGTATCAGCCTGTTGTGCCTCTTTGATCTATTGTTTCAGAGTAGGTTTCACTTGCATTTCAACTAACAGTCCAGTGAACAAAGATACTTTAAGTTGTACATTGTTTTGTCTCAAAGAGACAAGCATGTCTCATTTAAAGGACACTAATGAGTTCGACCGTGCTTTGTCTATGATTGGCACGATGATTTTCTACTTAGTGAATCAGTTACTACATTAGCCTTTACCGGATGATAATCAATTATACAATCATAGTCCTTGATTAACTCCATCCAGCGGCATTGTCTCATGTTCAAATGATGCTGTGAAAAGATGTATTTTAGGTTCTTATGGTCTGTGAAAATCTAGAATGTCTCTCCATAGAGATAATGTCTCCAGATCTTCAATGCATGAACCACTACAGCCAATTCTAGATCATGTGTCAGATAATTTTCATCATGTTTCTTAATATGTCGAGAAGAAAAAGAAATCACTTATTTATCTTGCATCAACACACATCCTAGACCGTTCTTAGAAGTGTCACATAATACAATATACCCCTTTCCCTGCTCAGGTAACACTAACATAGGCACACTTGTTAACCTCTCTTTCAACAACTGGAAAGAATGTTGACACTTGTCATTCCAGTCAAAAGGAACCTCCTTCCTGGTTAACCTTGTTAGGGGTAATGCTATAGAACTGAAGTTCTTAATGAACCTCCTATAGTAGCCTTCCAGTCCTAGAAAACTACGTATCTCCGTTGGTGTCTTTGGTCGTTCCCACTCCAAGACAGATTCTACCTTTTTAGGATCAACACGGATACCTGAGGCAGATGTTACGTGTCCTAGGAAAGACACTTCTGATAACCAAAATTCACACTTGCTAAACTTGGCATATATCTTGTGCTCTCTCAGTAAAGTCAGAGCCAAACGGGGGTGTTGCTCATGTTCTTAAGCATCTCTACTGTAAATCAAGATGTCATCTATAAAGACTATTATGAATTGATCAAGGAATGGTCGTAAGATTTTGTTCATGAGTTCCATGAATGCAACTGGTGCATTAGTTAGTCCAAACAACATAACTATGAACTCATAGTGACCATACCTTGTTCTGAAGGCTGATTTAGGTATGTCACTCTCCTTGATGCATAATTGATGGTATCCTGACCTCAGATCTATTTTAGAGAATATAGTTGCACCACACAACTGGTCAAACAAATCATCTATTCTTGGCAACAGATATTTGTTCTTTATGGTTACTTTGTTTAGTTGTCAATATTCGATGCATAATCACATAGACCCATCTTTCTTTTTAACAAAAAGAACTAGAGCACCCCAAGGTGAAGTACTCAGTCAAATATAACCCTTCTCAAGAAACTCCTATAAATGTTTCTTAAGTTCTGCCATCTCAGTAGGTGCCATTCTATAAGGTGTTTGAGCTATTGGTTGTGTACTTGGGATTCGATTAATCTCGAAATCAATCTCTTGGAGTGGAGGAACACCTAGAAGTTCCTCAGGAAACAGATCCTCAAACTCCCTAACAATCAGAACTTCAGAAAGACTAGGTCTCTCTGCTCTGATATCTACCACATGTGCCAAGAATTCTTCACATCCTTGTCATATCAGTCTCTCAACTATCATTGCTGACACTAGATAGGTTGAAAGAATCTTTCTGTCCCCCTAAAAGACCCATGTATCACCATTGTCTGTGAACAAAGCCTTCTTGGAACCGCAATTCAAGACAACCTTATACTTTTCTAGGGTGTCCATCCCAAGGATTATGTCAAACCCATGCATCTCAAGTGGTATAAGATCCACCTGAATGCTATGTTTTGAAAAAGAAAGAACACATGGAGAACATACCTCCCGCAACACTACAGATCCAACTAACGGAGTTTTTAATAACAAGTTATCTGCTCTATGACTGACAGTCATATTGCAGTCATGAATCACTTCTCGAGTGATAAAGGAATGCGTAGCACCCAGATCAATCAAAACAAATACAAAGCAGGATGAAGACATATCAGAATGAAATAATTTTGTCTGACCTATCATGGCTCGTGGGTTGACCAATGCTTCCGACTGATTTATAGCATAGAATCTTGTCGTTGTTGGTTGTTGACCACTCGCCCTGTTGTTGGGTGCAGATGAACCAGCTTGGGATGCCTGTCCACGTCCTTGTGTGCCACTTCTAAATTGCCACTTGTGACAACCTTGTTGACTCTGCCTCGGTGGTTGGGTTACACTCATGTCTCTATCTAGACAATATTTCATCAGATGTCCCATATTCCCACATTTATAATAGTTTCTATTCTTCCATTGTGGCCTAGATGGTCCTGTTACTGACATTGATGCTGAGTTGTGGGCTCCCTCGGGTGGTAAACTATGACCTCTACCCTTGCTGGATGTCTACTGCGTCTGAGTATTGAACCTCGGTGGTACTGTTGGTTCAGAAAACCTTAGTTTCTTAAAACTTTTGGACCTCTGTCCTTGAAACTGTGTATACTCTTTCTTACTGTTGGCTTGACATTTCTCAATCACGGACCTTTCTATTCGCCTAACTGATTCCATAAAGGTGGCAAAGCTCTCTCTATTCTCTAGAGCAGATGTGGGTGTGGTCAAATCAGTGTTCAAACCCTTCTCAAAATGTCGAATTCTCTCCTCATCTTTAGTAGCCATGTGCGGACAAAATCGTAGAAGCTCCATGAACTTAGCTTCATACTCACGAATGTTCATTGGTCCTTGCCTTATCCACTCAAACTGAGAGATTTTATCATCTAGGTAAATCTTGGGAAAATATCTACTAACAAACTCTCATTTGAACTCTCTCCATACAACCTCAACTCCTGGTCGTTTCTCTTCCCTAATGGCCCACCAGTGGTCACCACTCCCTTTCAATAGGTACACCGCATGCCTAACCTTCTTAGTTCCTGGGATATTAAGAATTTTGAAGGCCTTCTCCAGCTCAGTCAGCCACAATTCTACGTTTACTGGGTCAGTTGTACCAGCATATTTAGTGGCTCCTACCCGTCGAAGCCATTCAAAAGTCTTGCCAGCTCCATGTCCCTAATTGGGAGTTGGTGCCCTAGGTGCAGGTGTTGACATCCGATCTGCCATATGTGTTACTGTGTTAATGAACTGTCCAAACAAAGCATGAAAATCTAGGTTTTCTATCGAAGCTTGGTCAAGTCGGGGATTTTCAGGTACTAGTTCCTCTCTAGCCTGATCCCTTGCACCTCCTCCCCGTGCAGCAGCACTAGTTTCAGCAACATGTGCTTCGTGTCATCCAACCATCTTCAAGCTTTACTTCTTCTCCTGAGAGCAGAAGTCACCATAAGATAAACTGGAGGACACTAGAATAGGCTCAACGACCTTAATCCTATGTCTCTGTACACTCAGCGAACCTTAGCCTATAATACCAAAAACCTTGATACGATTCGACTACATATCAGACCGTCATTGTGTAATAATTGCGGAATAACCAAAATTAGTGGAATAACAAGAATCACTAAAAATTAAAACCATTTGCAAAGGGATCCGTTTCCAGGAAATACTTAAGAAGAGAACCAAAGTACTGCATACATTATGGTTCACATTGTACATACCATGTACCATCTCTTCTCAACAAATATTTACAACAGTTGCTTTGCCAAAACTATACATAAGCAACATAAAACCTCGAGGCATTCAAGCCAAAATCTCAGACCGGTCATAAAAACACTAAGTACTGACTCCAAGGACCTGAGAGTACAGAGACGACACATAAGACTCATATCTACAAGACACGATAGTCAGTATATCCACCTGAGATGTTACTGCTATCCCTGATGTTGTTGTCCTTCCCCTACTGTATGGTCCCTACCTCCTCGTCCGCGTCTACCTAAAAATGTTGGTGACCAACGGGGTGAGACCCATGTCCTAGTGAGAAATATAACTCTGCCAAAAATATTATCATTGCAGATGAACAGTAATAAACTGAGCAGAGGATTCTTTTATATTAGTAAGTAGAATTTAATCACTATTTAAGCAGAATAGAGCAATATCATCTTTTAAAGCATTATAGCTATATATGATAAAGCAGTAAATCATCTATTTAATAAGGGATATGAAGAACATGTATAGCATTTATCCATTTTAGGATACATTAAGAAATGTAACATCAACCAATGATTTCCGTATTTCATCCTTAAACAAATACACTACATGACCGATTACATTTTACAATCACACTTATACCCTGAGGAGATGAGGTATACCACTCCTACTCCAACTGACCATGACGGCGTAAACCATCGGTTCCATACTTAGGTCAATGGAAGAGCCAGACTCCATGACCTCATCTGTTTCCGTCAGTGCGAGATCACATGCATGACATCTCGTACCTCTGCTAAATAGCTTTCTAGGGTATACTGACAACTTCCCTATAGAGCAACAGTGGCGGTTGCACTCTCTTCGCAATCGAGAGATTTCATGCTTATCTCACATCGATCCGACATTAAACATCATCAGAAGATTCGTGATACATCCATCCTGACACATATAATGAAGGATTGAGAGATCTCATGTTTATCTCACATCAACCCCACATTAGGGCGTAAGGATATTCACACCCATTACCCCCACATAATAAAAAATATGCCCTCTAGGAGATCCCTTGGGAAAACATGTTTCACCATCACCAGCTACTGACGATGATGGATCTATGGCCAGGGCTCTACATGATAAGATTTCACTTGATTAATTAAGTGCATTACCATATTATTTTAGCATCAACCAAGGTTTCAAACATGTGTTATTATGACAAATGCTACAAAGAAAAGTGTAATACATCTATCAAGTACTGTTCAAAACTTTATAAAACATTGGGATCACAATCCCTTATCTCATTACCGGGAATTCTCATCCCTAAACAATATCATTATCATGATTACTGGATCTAGGTATTCAAACCATTAGTTCATCACTAAACATTGTTATCACTTATCAGGTAACTATTACCTCCAGGTCATCTGACCAAGGTATACATGATACTTGTTACACAAGCATCTCACATAGCTTACAAGGAACATTAAACATTATAGCTCATACCTGGTTGTGCACATCAACTCCTGATACTTGCATGGTTAGTATACTTGATACAACCATATCAATTACATATCAACACTATGCAATACAAGGGTAACACCACTATTCCCTCATTAGTGTTAGGGTTTCCCATTCTTTATCAATTAAGGTTTCATGATCACATTATCAAAGATCAAACCCTAATTCATACTCTACACTTGTTAAAAGTATCAATGTATGCACATTACATGTTTATTACACAAGTATGAGTTTCTCTCTCATCCTCTCTAGGATGTTGATTTCTCCATAATTTATTAAGTTGGCTCATCCTTTGACTAAAGTACATGCACCTATGCTTATCATAGTGTATTGAGTATATTACATTCATAAGCATCAAATGACAATCACTCTAAGTATACTATTCACCTAAGTACTTTAGAGGTACTTCCATTGTAATCAACCTTGAGATACTTTACAAACACTCATAGGGTTATTTGATCTTACATGGTTTTGAGACTATTTGGTCTCTAAACGGTTGGAGATTATTTAATCTTCAAATGATCTTGAAAACCCCTTTAACCTTCAAACGTTCTTGAGACCTCTTTGACCTTCAAACGGTCTTGAGACCCCTTTGACCTTCAAATGGTCTTGTGACCCCTTTGATCTCCAAATGGTCTTGAGACCCCTTTAATCTTCAAATGGTCTTGAGACCCCTTTGACCTTCAAATGGTCTTGAGACCCCTTTGATCTTCAAACGATATGAAACTGTTTCATCTTGAAACGGTTTGGGACCACTTGATCTTTAAATGGTTTGGACCTCTAAACGGTTTGAAACTATTTGAACTAGATTTGGTTGAAACTGTTTGATCACTAAACGGTTTGAAACCGTTTCACCTAGATTAGGTTGAAACTGTTTGATCACTAAACGGTTTGAAACCGTTTGACCTAGATTAGGTTGAAACCATTTGATCACTAAACAGTTTGAAACCGTTTGACCTAGATTAGGTTGAAACTATTTGATCACTAAATGGTTTGAAACCAATCGACCTAGATTAGGTTGAAACTATTTGATCCCTAAATGGTTTGAAAGCATTTGACCAAGATTAGGTTAAAACTATTTGATCACTAAATGGTTTGAAACTGTTTGACATAGATTACGTTGAAATTGTTTGACATAGATTACGTTGAAACTGTTTGATCACTAAACGGTTTAAAACTATTTGAGCTAGGTCAAGTTGAAACTGTTTGAACTTTAAACGGTTTGAAACTATTTGGCCTAGGTTATGTTGAAACTGTTTAAACTTTAAATAGTTTGAATCTGTTTGGCCTAGGTTATGTTGAAACCGCTTGAAATTTTAACGGTTTGAAACTGTTTGGCCTAGGTTATGTGGAAACCGTTTGAACTTTAAATGGTTTCAAACCATTTGGCCTAGGTTATGTTGAAACCATTTGAACTTTAAACAGTTAGAAACTATTTGGCCTAGGTTATGTTGAAACCCTTTGAACTTTAAATGGTTTGAAACTATTTGGCCATACATAGTTGAAACTATTTGATATTGTTGATCTATAGGTTTGTGCTAAGATGATGTCATCATCATCAAGCTTCAGACCTCCGTTTCTACTATCCATACAACTGATGGATTCATTAATTCATCAATACTAAAAAAAATCGAGAAGAAGGAAAGATCAACATATATTGCAAGATTGAAATCAAATAATAATATCAATGGGTTCAAGTTATATAACCCGCCTCCAAAGCATGTTCAAAGCTCCAAGCTTTTCATCTTTAATGGTGAAGATAGCTCCTCCAATTATCCAAGGCACGTTCTCAACCCTTTTGTTGTAAAAGATTGCCAAAGTTGAGCATTGGATGGAAGAGAGAAGAAAAGAAGAGTTATAACTCGATTTTAGCCTTCAACCCAAGGTTGAAGATGACTATGGATCTTACCTCAAGCTTGGGGAATGCTCTCCTCCTTCTCCTTTTCTTCCTTGGTCGTTTGCCTAAGTGGGGGGTGAGTGTGTGGTGCGCAAATAGCCTTTTTTGTAGGTGAATGGTTGAGTATATATAATTGACTTCATTGGAGAGAGAAGATAGGAGGGAAGTCATTAACCTTCCTTTCTAGGCGCCACATGCCCCCTCCACTTCCTTGTCTCCGAAGCTATCCTTCTTATATTCAAATTCCTTTGAATTATCTTTGAATTATAATTGACCATTTAAGCTCTTTAATAAATATAATACTATTATCCATTAGCACCTTTATTTTAGTGGACATTACTTTTCAATTAAAAAATGTAGGTAGATATTTTCACCTACTTAGCAATATCGACGCCTCTCAAGGTATTTTGGCTGCCATTCCATTATAGGATTTCACCCATAGCTTTTTAGTTGATGGGCACTTCATTTAATTTATATATTTTTGCTACAAAATAACTTAGGGTTTCAATTATATGCTTATTTCTTTATTATTTTATTATCAAGAGTATCATTTCTCAAATATGGTTAAAAAAAGACACCCCTTTCTTTTTATTTTCTCTAAATGTTACCAAGAGACAGTAGGGACACTATAGAGGTGGTATTTTACATATTCAACCCTAGGTTTTGGGTAAATTGCAAATCACACCAAAACTAGTATTCAATGTACACGTATTATTCAAACAAGCCCTTTCTTGGAATTTAGGCTTCCACAAACCATTCCTTAGAATCCTTATCATTCTTATGATGCTAAAGTACTTGAGTAACATTTATCATGTAACATTTTGCAAGGTAACCCCTTATATTGGGTAAATTGCACTTTAGTCCAGAATAAGCAAATATTGCATTACCATTATTCAAATAGGACCAAAATTGAAACATAAGCTCTCCTTTAGTCTTAATTACTTTTCAAAAGATAAAGACAAGAATATAAATGACTTACGTAAGAAAAACTCCTAGGGTTAAGGCGTAACCCAGGTCAGGGATGTTACACTACTGGGAGGATCTATTAATGGCAATAAAAGTTTTATTTAGGGTTTAGCAATGAGTAGGGATACTAGGGATGATGCGGAATTCCAACTCCTCAACCTCTACCAGTTGAATCCTTTCACTCTTAGAAATGAAATCATCAACTACTCCTCTCCTGGAGAAAGAATGGTAAAAGAAGTGGAGCACCTGAAAGAAGGTTGGCAGGGAGAATGAAGAAAAGTCACCTAGGACTTGGTTCTTCTCAGAACGAATTCATAAATGTTTGTTCACAACTATATGATCCACAAAGTGAGCTTATTTTGCTATGATCCTGCATGGGTATTGCCAAACTTATGTTTGGTTTAAGGACATGTAAACTACATACATGGAAGAGGTCACAGCCTACTTTGATTGGCGACTATGTGGAACTGTTGAGGATATATTGGTATGCAGAGGTCCTTTGTTTGGGGACCTTCAATGGAGGTTGGATTCCTTATGTATCAAACTTGGTGGTATGGGTTTGTATTTGGTAACAGAGGCTTCTTCATAAGATTTCATGGCATCCAGTGTCCGGTCTTGGGTGCTTCAAGATCATATTTTGCAAGATAGTAGAATACGTGGTATGGACTCTAATTTAGGTTATGCTTTTGGTTCTCTACGAGTGATGATTCCATCATTTGATCTTAGCTATTTTTCTAATAAGGACATTGTCCCCACTAATGTTCAAAATGCTTTGGTGAGTGCCCTTTTAGCAAAATTGTGAAGGACGTGGATTTTAGCTTTTACATGACCACTAGACTGAAAGTAGTTTTCACGTGTTTATAAGATGAGAATTCTCAAGATTTTCATCTAGGTATTCCTATTTATGGACTTGTATTGCATATGTCATTAGTAGAGTATTGTATCATCCTCAAGTATTTCCTAATGATCCCTCTTTTTCTGATTGATGATGCATGTCTTGATTGTTTCAAGGTGTGTTTAAACACATTTGGGGACATTGCAGTTCATTGCAGGGAGCTCCCATGTATTAAGTATTGACATGATCTTGTTCAAGATGTTATCTATAATGCACTTAGACATGTTGGAGTTTCTACTAAAAGAGAGGCGTCTGTGAACTTTTTGACTAATCCACGGGAAGGGATATCAACACTCAGACTTGCGGATATCTTGATTTTTAGCAGGTCTGGAGGAAAACATGCATGTGTTGATCTAATAGGATTCTCTCTATTGGTGGGCATAAAAAATGGAGATTTTATTGTGATACATGCTACACATTGTTGCATCCAAAGTGGTTAAGCATGAGAAAGTGTGCATGTAAAAACGACATGTATTTACACCTTTCAGGTTCGATAATTTTGTATTCTTAGAACTAGAGGTAGTGAACCAACTCAAAAGGATCCAAAAATTTATCCACAATAATTTAATGACCCCTAGGTCTATGGGTGTAATATTTCAGAGGATTGGTTTTGCCATCCAAAAGGTGCTGGCAGCGCAGTTTGTTGCATGTTTGCCTCCTATTTCATTTTTATTGTATTTTTCTATAAAACATGAATAAACCTAATAATGTGATAACAATGATTAAACTCGATGGCATATGTTTAGGTGAAGGACCTAAACATGAGATCATATGCATAATAAGAGTATGCATTCTTGTTTGTCCCTTTTTGGTTATTGTAGATTACATAGGACAATAATAATTCACAAGACTATCATGTGTAGTGAATGATGACTATGTCTATTTAGTCATGATATTAGTTGTCAAGTCAGATGCATGGGAACTTGTTATAGAGCAATTTTTACTAGATAGACTCATCTTTAGATTGAGAAATGGAAGTCATATAATCACATGTCAAATTCATATCTAAATGTGACAATCTTGAATATGATCCTTAGATTGGATGTCATTGAAGTAAGATATTTTGTTATGTGTACTTTGACACTAGACCAACATGCTCTGAACAACAAGGTGCCAAAAACGTGGTAACTGGGTGCAAGTGACACATGGGGCATATTGTGAGTGATGTAGATGGAATTTGTCCCTCCTTTAAAGTGATATCCCCAATCCCTTGATAAGAGAGACTCATAAGTGATTCAATATATCATATTGAGCTCACAATATCTTGAATAGTGGTCTTGAGTTCAAAGAACATATACTACATGTTAAAAGGATGATATTCCATTCCACAATTTCAATCTGGATATCTGTGACAAAGGGATTATATGGTCATGGAAACATTGATCACTTTATAGGTTGTAGTTGTTCTCCAACTTATTATTATCACTGGGGTGTCACTGATGTGTGGCTAGACACCAATCTCTTATTGTGTTCTCTTAAGAATCACTACTAATGTATTTAGGAACCTATCATGTCACATGCAAAAGAATGCATAAGGGAAATGAGGTTTGTAACCTTACATATGATTATAATGGTTCTAAATAATAAACATGATGATTAAACCTCTGATCAGAAGACCAGAATGTGTAATAGGATGATAAGATTGGTTGGGTCAATAGAAAAATTTATTGTCGACTAGTCTAATGATTTTTCCATTGTAATACATGGTCGACCGATCTGGAAACCGAATCTAGCAATCACAATGTAAAAGGAAAAGTCTCAAATTTGAAATCAATTATGATCAACAATGTGATTGAGCAATTAGGGACTGTGATTGGGTGATCATAATCTAGTTTCAGTTTCTAAGCATTAAACTATTCTTGGGATTGATATTAGGAAAGGGGTTGGAATTAAGATTTTCCAAGCCCATGTCTCTCCTTATATATACGGGGTATGTCCCAAATGTGGAGTCTTGGAGAAGCTATTCCACAAGACAAGCCTGAAGTAGTTTGGTGGTGAGTCTAAATCTTCTTCTCATCTATCCAAATTTCTTGGTGGCCATTCTAGATCTACATCTGGAAGATTGTGTTCTTCACCAACATGAGACGTGTCTAGCTGTTGGACGTGTAGTTTGCACATAGGTATCATATTTATCCATTTTATGTCTTTCTTCACTGATGTTTTATAGCTATAATAGATCGTATGACTTGGGTATAAAGGGAAGGTATTTTTAGATATTATGTAGTACTTCCTTACCTAAAATGATATAGTGGTATTAGACACATGTCATACGCTTCAAAATCCAGATTAAGTTTTTCAATGACAAACAATTCATTAGACGAATATTGTGCAAACTTCTATCCATAATGATCACCTAATATCATATATGATATGATATGTTTTACATAGTCCATGTGACGCCTTGAAAATCATTCATTTGGTGGATGTGGATATGGCCCTTAGATCATTATGGTCTGATTTAAAAAACATAATATCAATGTTTAATTTTGATCAAATATCTTGTAACATGTATATGGATTTCATGTCATGCCTCTCCCTATTAATTCTTAATGGAAATTTTAATTACATAGTTAGAATAGGATGATGTGAAAATATCACATTTGGACCTTGGTTGACATAAGGATACAATCAAAATCCCACCTTGAAGAGTATGGTCCTGAGAGGGTTTGTGATCAAGAAAATATTGTGGATCAACAATAACATAAGAATTGCCCTAATCAATGACTTCTGATCGGTTCACTAGCTTGTCTCGTTGTGCGACTAGAAACATTGAAAGGGAAGATTTATTTTTTCATATACATGTGAATCTCTTGGTTGTTTTTCTATAAATTTGTTGGCTTAAGTTGTTGTACTAGTTGCCATATCTAATTTTATTGCATGTGGTGATTGTTGTAGTATATGATATGTATAATCATGTAGGTATAATGGTGATGTGGTACATATGTGTATATACATAAATCCCTCAATATAATATCAATGTTGAAGATGCCTTCCAAGTGCAATACACATGATTTTTTTTTACTAATTATGGGCATGCCAAGTGTGGTGCACTGTCTTCCTCGAGAAAGTGTGATAATATGTAGGCCTTCCAAGCATGGTGCATATCTTATTGTATTGGCCTTTGGTTGAAATTGACTAGGTTATCTTAATGGGATAAAGAACCCAAAGGCACAAGATGGATATAATTCATATGATAAATTATTGACACAGAGTTGTGCAACCATGTATCCAAGAGTTGCATGTGATGCAATTGGTAATTTTACCTACCTTAATATTTAAGTGAGCGGTAATTTTGGTTGAGTAATGACTTAATATTTTGGATCTTGACTCACTAAAAGATTGCTCACTTTAGTATTCTGAATTATAGTAAGAACTATTAGTTTGAATATGATAGTGGGAGATTAATTGATTACATCCAAATTCATTCCATCAAATAATAATTTTGAAAGAAAATTAATTTTCAAATAACAAGGTCAAGCCGACCTTGATACAGAAGATCAGAGATGTGTAATGAAATGATACTATGACATAGCATATCAGATATGATCTTTTCAACAAGAAGTATGAATTTTTTCATGAGACAGAGGATGGGATAATTTGTTTCCATAATAGGACCATGGTTCCTGATGTTGATGGTTTTAGGAATATGGTTCTTGAGGAAGCTCATTCCTTGATGTATTTATGCATCCAGGAAGTACCAAGATGTACCACAACCTAAAGAATCTGTATTGGTGGTCTAGGTTGAAGTGGGATGTGGCAGAGTTCGTGGAAAGATGTCTAGTTTGTTAGCATGTCAAGGATAAACATCAAAAGCCTGTAGGGATGTTACTATCCTTTCTAATAACACAATGGAAATGGGATCATATCACTATGGACTGTGTTTGGTCTTCTTAGGACAACTAAAGGTCATGATTCTATTTGGGTGATACCTGACAGGTCGACCAAGACAACTCACTTCCTTCCAAAGAATATGACGTATACAATAGAGAAGTTAGCAGAAATATATGTAGATATGATAGTTATTTGGCATGGTATCCCAATTACCACACTATCTGATAGAGGTCCTCAGTTTACTAGTAATTTTTGGGAATACATACAACCATGGGGGTTCATCTTAGTTTTAGCACAAATTTCCACCCTCAGACAAATGGTCAGTCTTAGAGGACCATTCAAACTTTGAAAAATTTGTTGAGAGCTTGTTTTCTATAGTTTCTTGGAAGTTTGGATGTGCATCTGAGTTTGATAGAGTTTTCCTACAACAAAAGTTATCAGAGGAGTATAGACATGGCACCGTATGAAGACTTGTATGGAAGGTGTTATCTCTTACTGCTCTGTTGGTATGAGAAAGGTGAGTATTAGCTTTTGGGTCCTGAGCTAGTACTCTAGACTACAAAAAAGATCAAGGCAATACATCAGCAACTGAAGGCAACACAGGATAGAGAGAAGTCTTATGTTGATAACCGTCATAGTCCTTTGGAGTTCCAAGTGGGAGTTTGTGTGTATATTAAGGTATCTCCCAAGAAAGGTGTGTTGAGGTTTGGTAAGAAGGGTAAGTTGGCTCCCAGGTTTATGGGACCATACCCTATTGTGGCAAGTGTTAAAAAAGTGGATTAGAGGTTGGAGTTACCGCCTGAGCTACACTCGTAGTAACATGTCTTCCATGTTTCTATGTTAAGGAAGTGTCATCCAATTATAAAGCAAGTGTTATAGTCTGTGGAGGTAGAGTTGGAGGAGGATGTGTGTATGTTGAGAGCCCTATCTTGATCTTGGATAGGCGAGTGAAGAAGTTGAAGAAGAAGGATATAGTTCTTGTTAAGATTTTGTGGAATCACTGTGGCATGGAGGAAGCCACATAGGATTTATAGAACGAGATGTATAGGAAGTACCTGACACGCGTAAACCGTGCGTGCAAATGCAAGTATACGTATCAATATAATATGGGCCTTGTGAGGCCCGAGTCGAACTCAGGGACACTGAACTATCTGTAGACTACTAGTAACTGTTTGCGATTAAAAGGTTTTGAGAGTTGTTTGAAAAATAAAATAAAGAAATAAAATAAAACAAAGCAATCGATTAAATGTTTAGTTTAACCAATTTAAACTAGGATCTTTAGGATTGTGGTTTCATCGCGGGTTTTCATTGTATGAATTTCCACATAGTTAAACGAATTCATCTCTCAATCCACGTAGTGGCCAGTAGTCAAAATTGTTCACTGTCATGATACAATTTACTACCTAAGTCTAGGTCGATTCCACCGTCGTAGTAACCTATACCCTAAACTAGGTGCATTAGAATCGACCTCTGGGTTTCCACCATTAACCGTACATCACCTTGTTCAAGGGATTTATTAATTAATGTGAATTTCGTCTCTTTTCAACCATTAATTCTTCTTTCAAAGCAATTAAAGGCATTAGATTATCATTAGGGTGATCAATCATAATGATATAATGGAGAAAATGAAATCATACCACAGATTTAAGAGACAAAATATGAATTACTATGATAAAAATGTCATACAATCATTCCCCGTGCTACTCCCAGTCCTAAAGATAAAGGGGATTAGCCCCGCATGTTCATCTCAGAGCAAGACATGGTGAGAAAAAGGGAAGACATGAAGAAAACATGGATAAAGTGATGTGAACCCCTGAACGGAGAAGATCCAAGCGTTCCTTGACATAGAATGCGCCGTCAACAGCCTTCCGTCGGTGGAAAACGACTTCTTCGGCTCTCAGAATGGTCGGGGCGTGCTTCTCAGCTCCGTTCTTCTCTCCACACCTTCTCGGGACTTGTGCAGAGGCTAATGACGTGATAGATGGCTCTTGGACATTATCATTAGGTATATATATCACTTTAGGTTGCCAAATTATCACCACCATTGGATTGAGATCAATTTGGATCAAAAACTAATCTGACGACGTCGATACCATCGACCCTGCCAGGTTATTGGAAGGTTTTCCATTTTCTTTGGCATCTCGACTGATGCAGACTCGATACCATCGACTCGCGTCAATAGTATCGACACCCTTTGGCATCGGTTTTGTCACCTTTCCGTCGTTGAAATTGTAGAACGTCGACAGTATCGATTTTTATGTCGATAGTATTGACCGGTTAATCGTGGGCTGTCTGAAGGTATCTTGATACCATCGACTGCGGTGTCGATAGTATCGACTCATCTTGGCTCATCTCGACTGTCCACCTGTGACTGTGTCGGTACCATCGACACAGGTCGATAGTATCGACATCTGTGTATACTTGTTTTTGCTGCAATTGCAAGACAAAACCGAATCAGCTAAGATAAAACCCATTATTATAATCGTTTATGATCAAAAAGATAAAATGTGAGAGATTTGATACTAATTGAGATTATACACTAGAGTAAGTGAATCATGTGATATTAACCACAAAAGTGACCAATAAACACATGAAATGCATATAAAACAAGTCTATAAATGCGACTCAAAATCCTCACATCAAACTCCCCTAAGCTTAAACCTTGCTCGTCCTCGAGCAACAAAACTTTAGAATAGAATTGTGAAGGTCAACTAAAGAACAGGTTACACAACAGACCTTGCCATATGATTTCCACCAAACTTTCACATTCCGGCCCTCACTAACCACAGAATGATAATTACACGCAAGGTGACAATAATCATCCATAAAAGATATCTACCCCGAAATTGATGAACACTATCACATAAGGTAGTTAACATAATAAAATCCTCCGGTCCAGACAAGGTGCATCTTGTGATCTTCTATCTACATTTCTCGTCCTAACTACCATCTAAGTGGAAGCAGCTCTCTTGATATGAAAGAGTGAGGAGATACTCACAGTGGCCTACCAATTCGAGCAACGGATGGATGGAATAGGTGGTTGTGGAAGAAATGGAAGCATAATACAGTTTTAACATGCACAAATAACAAGAGTGACCTAAATTATGCACGTGCAAATGAAAATGCCCTAATGCCTACGTTTTGGGTGGAATGATGCATGTTCCTACTATTCCATCTCATGTGAGATAGAATATCTAAAAAAAACTAGATTATGTGCTTATTCTTCCTATTATACGGGTGAGACAAGCTCTTTTCTCCCTCTAAAATCAACCCTTTTTTTCTATTTTTTCAAGCCCTTTTTCTCTCAACTTGCAAAATGTACAATATTTTTCAGACTTTTGTCTCTTTTTTTTCTCTTGGGCTTATTTTCACATAATTGTACTCCTTGAGGCATTACAACTTAATTTTAGAAAGTATAGAACGAGTTACCCGCTTCTCGTATTTTTTAGAAGAAATAAGGCACATAATGTCCTATATGCTCAAAGATATGTTAAAATGCAACTACATGAAATCAGTTATGCAACTGTGCTACTATGCACTTAAGAATGTGTGCATGCATGATTCATTTACAAATTTTTCATTTTTCCATTTTTTAATGCAAAATCTAACTAAAATGCAGTCCTATCTAAATGCTATGTAGTCAAAAGAAAAAAACCGTAATGTGCTTCCAGTTCTTATGGTGGAGTATGAAAACAAGGGGTGGATAGATCACAAGATTAAATGACCGAACCATTGGAAAATATTATATGTCCCTCCTTACTGACCTATGAAACAATTAAGGGGTTTCTCTCTCTTCTTTCAAATTAAGGTCTCATTACCATTTGGTCAGTTTAGGCTCAAACAACCAATTCCGTCCACTGTCCGTGAATCAAAGGCATGTACAGTTATGGTCTTCTGTTGTAAAGTTGACAAACCCAATAATTTTCATAAGTTATGTGCTCAAGTTAGAACAAGACAAGCTTTCAAATTCATTACAATTTTTTCAAATATACCCTTGATTCCCAAATGACCGAAACAGAGATGACACATTACAACTGAGATCCACAGATACACTAGATAGAGTGTGGATCCTAGAAAACTAAGAACTAAGAAAATTTCTAAAATAAAAGACAAAGCAATAAATGATAAAAACTAAGAAAATAAAAACAAGAAAAGGATAGAAGTTGTTCCAACACCTCCCCAAGCTTGAATTCGACTATGGCCGCATAGTAAAAAACAACCTTAAAAGGTGGAACAGTGATACCGATCATTGGTCTGGTGGCGGGTACTGTGGGGCTGTGGGGTCCCAGGATGGATACTAGCCCTGGAAACTCAGATCATACTGGGGCATCGACGGAGGTTGAGGATACCCCCCGAAATAGTTTTGGCTCCAGTAGTTGTCGTAGAAGGGTTGTTGCTGCATCTCCATCCTATGCAACCTGTCATGGATGTTCTATTGGTTGGCGAGGAGGAGGCGCTCATTTTCATAAATGGCCTACTGGTTCACAAAAAGCCGGTTCGTGGTATCCTGAATACCGGCGAACGACTCAGTATGCTACTGCTGGGTCTGCTAAATCTCCTGTAGCATCGAATACATCCCCTGCATCGAATATACATCCTCTCCTTGCAGAGAGGGTTGAGGTGGCGGAGGCTGCGAAGAAGATGATGCACCCAGGTGCATGCGGGGGCGCTTCCGTGGTGCCACTCGTGCCCGAAGAGGAGTTAAAGCCTCCTCTTCCTCTTCATGCTCATCGTCGTCATCGTTGTTGTCATCATTGCCGCCATCTTCATCAGAGTCGTTGATGGCGATGATAGGCTACCGGAAGTGCTGCGCTCCCTGGATGTTGAAGACGGGGTCTGGAAGCGCACATTCTTGATATTCGTGATTGACATGGCAATGAGCATACGCCACGCCATCTCGAAGCATCAGGAGGTTGGAACGGTGTAGATGTTGCAAGTTGACCTTATTTCTATTGGAAAGCGGAGTGAGTTGGGAAAAATCCAACCCAACGTAGAGAGCCAATGGTGTGATGAGCCCTCCAAAGTGGATAGGAGCTTTTCGTGTACTGCTCCGCACATCCAACACGCGCGTCAAGAAAAACGCACCCCAATTGTACTCCTCGTGCTTCAGTAGTTTATACAAAAAGAATAAATCTATCTCCTGAATTTTACTAAGCGATAGATTGCCCCAAGAAAAGAGTGTGGTGCACAACATACGATGTAGAACCCGCACGAAGGGATGCTCAAAATCAGTGATAGCCACGTTGTGGTAACTGACAGATTTGCCTGGAGGTGCGGTCACCAGTTGGGCGAAGATCTCATCATAATCAGTCAGGTTGTCCAACCTCCTGTGCTGGTAGTCATGATGAGCCCAGTTATATATAGAATTGAACTGGTCGAGAGTGAGGGTGTAATTGTTGTTGTAGAGTCTGAAAGACACACACCCTTTCTTCCACTCCCGATCGGTGGTGATCAAGTCGTTGGGAACGACATTGATATCCAGTGACGCCATAAACTCCGCCACTGGTTCTTTATACGTCGGCCACTCGCCGAAAAATGGGTGGCCCTCAGCGTAATATTGGACTTCATCTGGCCTCCTGTTTGTTTGCTTCACTTGACCTTAGAGAACATAATTGAGATTTGCCTCGAACCCGAGGTCGCGAACCATAGTCCGATCGGTGTAGCAGGTCGGCTCGATCTTCCCCTTCAGCAACTCCTCGTATATCTTTCATACCTCCGCCGACGGATGAACAATCCTCGGATGAGGAATTGATCCAGGGTGTGGAGGAACAAATGTCTCTATCTCCATAGGGGCCGCCTGGGAAGAAGATGCTCCCGCCGTCCACACCATTGTCACAAAGAGAACGGAGAATAAGAGAGAGAGCTCAGTGAAGTCGGAGAAGACGATCTCCGCTTGGCGCAGTGCTCGATGAAGAGATCGCGATCCTTGGACGCTCGTGGCAGGCCTCCAGTCGCACAGCAACGATCAATGCACAAGAGGAAGGAAGAAACTATGAAGGTGTGAATAGATCGGTGAAATAACCCTCCCTTTTATAACCGAACCCGGTGCTGCTGTTGCACCGTCAATACCATTGACTGGATGTTGATGGTATCGACACCTGTAGCACAATCCATGTCTTCACAAATATCAATGGTTGTCGATTGCTTGATGTGGGGGCTCGGATTGATGATGTGTCGAAACCATCGAGGGGTGTCGATGGTATCGACCTATCCCACGGATCAAATTCTTTGATTTAGCGGTCGCCGTTGATTTCTTCTTGCGGATCAGTGACGTGTCACGTCGATAGCATCGACGCGGGTTGATGGTATCGACTCTTCAAGGATCAAACACCCTCGCGAGGCCCAAGCACCGCTTCCTCACTGTAGTCGGGTCGATACCATCGACATGGCCATCGATGGTATCCACTTCATTAAGACAAGATCTTCTGTAAATCTTCAGGGATCTCACGAGTATCGACATCCTAGTCGATACTATCGACCCCGAGCTGGCTTTTTCTTCGGCGTTACTGATGGTAGGTCGATACCATCGACGAGACCGTCGATGGTATCGACTCAGAAAATTTTTTGTAGTCGCCTATCTGTACCCATGTCATTACCATCGACTTTGTGGTCAATGGTATCGACTCTACCTCAGACCTGCACACTGAACAAATGATCAAGGTATCATTTTTACACTAAAAATAACACTAAACCAAATTAACTTGTAAATGTGAAAGAAAATGGACGAAACTACCAATGGTTGGGTTGCCTCCCAACAAGCGCCCTTATTTAACGTCTTAGGCTAGACAAAATTAAGTTTATCATCTTGGAGTATCAGAGAGTGTTCCTAGGGGATCAGTCAACAGTTTAAACTCAACTCTATCCTTGCCAATCTCTAATGTCAAGGTACCTCTCCCGATAGCAATGATAACATCAGTCGTCACTTGAAACAGCCTTCCCAGTAGCATCTCACAACCCTTTAGCTGCGGCATGTCCATGAAAATGAAATCAATCGAAAAGATAAACCTGTCGACTTTGACAAGTACATCCTCACACACTCTGTATGGCTTCCAAAATAGACCCATCCACCAACTCAATAGTCATGGTAGATTTCTTTAGTGTCTTCAATCCAAGCTTTTGAAACGTGGATAACGGAATAAGATTTATGCTAGCACCTGAATCGCACTGTGCATACGGAAAGTGATAGCCGCCAATTGAGCACGGTATGTAGAATCTCCCGGGGTCTATCATCTTCTTTGGTAAACTCACATGGATAAGTGAGCTCACTGTCTCATTCACAACACAAACGTCAGTGTCTTTTATCCGCCTTTTGTTGGTGATGATATCCTTGATAAACCTCCCATATGCTGGAATCTGCTCTATCATTTCCACTAACAAAATATTAATATGGAGTTTCCTAAACATCTCCTAGAATTTCTTGTAATGCCTATGTTCTTTCTTCAGCCTCAGACTATCCGAAAAGGACACAATTAACTCCTTTAGACGCTTGTGAGGTTGCACATGCGGGCTTTTCGAGGCCTCCTCCCCTAAGCTTGCTTTGCTGTCACCCTCTGGCGTAGGATTTGGCACATCCTTTTCAGTTGGTGAGACTTGAGGTTGCTCATCTTTCTCAGTGATTGTAACTTCACCATTAAGTATGGCCTTCATCTGCTCTTCTTTCCTAGGTGTGGGCAATGCCGTGATGGGTTCTTGGTGGGATTTCCAGAATGGGAAATATCTGCCTGGTAGGCCATATAAGTTGCGGGGATATGGTATTCTGGGTTTAGCCTCCATATCGAAAGTCATTTTGCCTTTTTCATGGACCTCCACCACCGTGGGCTCTGTCTCCTTAATCACAGATATATACTTCACTTGATGATGTACTGGAGCAACCTCTGCATTCCCAGCTGGTCTTTGTTGATTTATTTGCTTCATGGCTGCCACCTCATTGGTGATTTGAGTCACCGTCATCTCTAGTGTTCTCATCTGTGCTCCATGACTTTGCAATGTATGCCCAAATTTCATCAAAATATCACCCTAAGACTGTAACTACTTATTGAACATATTCATCAGCTCTTGAATTTGTTTCACTACTTGACTAAACAACTCGGTGCTTTTATCCTCTTCCTTTGATTGTGGTTTTACATCTGGATCTTGTAGGAAGTTGTTTGGATCCTTCCATGAGAATTTTTTGTCCTTCCTCCAAGCATAATCATTGTTCATATAGCCCTGTTGTGGCATAAATTTGACTTGGGCTTCCTCATTGGATTCTTCCTCTTTCTCCACCAGCTTCTTGGCTATGAGATCTAATTTGTCGTTCATCTCCTTGATGGCCCTAGACTCACCTGCAGCTTGAACTTGTTGTGGTGCATCCCTATCACCCCAGGACTGCTTTTTTGCCATGTTCTTCAAAATCTCCCAACACCTTGTACTTGTGTTGTTTAAGAAGAACCCCGAACCTGCTAAATCCAGGTTGCTTCTATCATGCTCAGAAAGAGCAAAATAGAAAATCTTGACCTATTTCTCCTTGTCCAGTCCATGCTGTGGGCACCTCCTCAGAATAATTTGAAAGCGCTCCCACATCTCAGAGTATGTTCCACCAGATTTCTGACTGAAGTTATGAATTTTTCTTATTAGATCATTTGTCTTCTCAAGCGGAAAGAATCTTTCAAAGAAAACTTCAACCATGTGGTCCCAAGATTCCACATACTCATCGTCCAGATTATGTAGCCATTCTCAAGCATTTCCCGCTAGAGAACTAGGAAATAACTTCAAGTAGAGCATCTCCTGCAGAAACATGTCTATCTTGATCATGTCACAGTTCTCCACAAACTGGCTTATATGAGTCACCGGATCTTCGTTTTTGAGCTCGTGAAATGCATTGGATTTGACTAAATTGATTAGGCCAGGGTCAATTTTATAATTGGGGATGTTGATAGCCTACCTCTTTATCGGTCCCTTTGATGCTGAAGATGAAGAAGCCTTTATCTTCTCCCATATTGTCTATTCTTCAGCCATGGTTTCTGAATTCAAGTCTGAATCTATATCCTCAGACTGATCATGAATATTGTTCTCTTCATCGTCTGTTCCCAACTGTGGAACCCCGGGTGATGGCTGTGTGTAGTCTGTGCTACACGTTGTCACCATGCACTGGTACCTGCAAAGTAGTAAATATTTTTCAGTACAGTGCTAGATGATTGCTAAATAGGAAAGGTAAACGATGAATTTCAAAAATAATTATAAAATAAAATGTGGCCTAGAGTGGTCACTTGCAGCACTCGTAGTGCCGACAGTTGTTGTGTCCCCGACAACGGCGGCAAAAACTTGACACACGTAAACCATGCGTGCAAACGCAAGTATACATATCAATGTAATATAGGCCTTGTGAGGCCCGAGTCGAACTTAGGGACAATGAACTATCGGTAGCCTACTACTAACTGTTTGCGATCAGCTAGACCGATTAAATGGTTTTGAGAGTTGTTTGAAAAATAAAAGAAAGAAATAAAATAAAACAAAGCAATCGATTAAATGTTTAGTTTAACCAATTTAAACTAGGATCTTTAGGATTGCGGTTTCACCGTGGGTTTTCATTGTATGAATTTCCACATAGTTAAACGAATTCATCTCTCAATCCACATAGTGGTCTGTAGTCAAAATTGTTCACTATTGTGATACAATGTACTACCTAAGTCTAGGTTGGTTCCACCGTCGTAGTAACATATACCCTAAACTAGGTGCATTAGAATCGACCTCTGGGTTTCCACCATTAACCGTACATCACCTTGTTCAAGGGATTTATTAATTAATGTGAATTTCGTCTCTTTTCAACCATTAATTCTTCTTTCAAAGCAATTAAAGGCATTAGATTATCATTAGGGTGATCAATCATAATGATATAATGCAAAAAAACAAAATCATACCACGAATTTAAGAGACAAAATATGAATTACTATGATAAAAACATCATACAATGATTCCCCGGGCTACTCCCGGTCCTAAAGATAAAGGGGATTAGCCCCGCATGTTCATCTCAGAGCAAGACATGGTGAGAAAAAGGGAAAACATGAAGAAAACGTGGATAAAGTGATGTGAACCCCTGAATGGAGAAGATCCAAGCATTCCTCGACGTAGAATGCACAATCAACAGCCTTTCGGCGGTGGAAAATGTCTTCTTCGGCTCTTGGAATGGTCGGGGTGTGCTTCTCGACTTTGTTCTTCTCTCCACACCTTCTCGGGACTTGTGTAGCGGCTAGTGATGTGATAGATGGCTCTTGGCCACTGTCATTAGGTATATAGATCACTTTAGGTCACAAAATTATCACCACCATTGGATTGAGATCAATTTGGATCAAAAACTAATCTGACGGCGTCGATGGTCGATGGTATCGACCCCGCCAGGTTATCGGCAGGTTTTCCTTTTTCTTTGGCATCCCAACTGATGCAGACTCGATACCATCGAATCGCGTCGATGGTATCGACACCCTTTGGTGTCTGTTTTGTCACCCTTCTATCGCTGAAACTGTAGAACATTGGTAGTATCGACTTTTACGTCGATAGTATTGACCGGTTGATCGCGGGCTGTCTGAAGGTATCTCGATACCATCGACTACAGTTTCGATAGTATCAACTCATCTTGGCTCATCTTGGTTGTCCACCTGTGACTGTGTCGATACCATCGACACAGGTCGATAGTATCGACAACTGTGCATAATTGTTTTTCCAGAAATTGCAAGACAAAACCGAATCAGTTAAGATAAAACCCATTATTATAATTGTTTATGATCAAAAAGATAAAATGTGAGAGATTTGATACTAATTGAGATTATAGACTAGAGTAAGTGAATCATGTGATATTAACCACAAAAGTGACCAATAAACACATAAAATGCATATAAAACAAGTCTATAAATGTGACTCAAAATCCTTGCATCAGTACCTGTCCTTGTTTGCGTCGGATTTCAGGGACAAAATCCTTGTTAGGGGTTTGTGGTTGTAAGACCTGTGACCTAGCTTTCTAGGTGATCTTTCTTTCTTAGCATCATAAGGTGCTTAAAACCTTAATGAAACCTTTTGATATTCTTTGATAACTTGAGATGAGATTATGTTTCAAGTTTGGTCCAATTTGAATGTTGTTTGAGCTAAATATGCCTTAGTGTGCTTGTTTTGGACTTAACTACAACTTACCCATGTTTAAGGTTTTTCTTGCAATATGTCATATGCTTTACGTTCATCACATTTCTTACATCATCATGGAGAGAGTGGTTCTTTGGGACACATTGTTGTTTATTGGTTTGATGAGGTGGCATCTCATGTCGAGTTTTAGGGTTTGCTTGGATACCAATATGTGTATTGTTGACCATGCTTAAGGTTTGACCGATGAACTTTGTTTTGAGCAATCACCAAGTTGTTCCTTTGGCAATGTTATCTGCAGTGGTTGAGGCTTTGATTTGTGCATAGTGGTCTTGGTGGTTGATAAGCCCTTGACCCCTCTCTTTGGTCACCAAAGAAACCTAGGGTTTATCTTGTGTGGTCTTTGAGTTTTTAACCCTCTTTGGTCGTTGAAGTTTTCTTCAATCAATGGATTTTTGGCCTTAGTAGATCGCTGGATTTTCTTTTTTTTTGTCACCCTTATTGCATTTTTGAGCTTAGTGCTTGCATTGACAAGTTATGGTGGACACTTGGCATGTGTTTATATGACACCTAACCTCCCCCCTCTCTCTCCAACCCTTAGTTATATAAACATTTCTCCTTGCATGCAACTAAACCCTTTGCACCCATTCTTTCTCTCTTCTTTCTTGGAGCTCATCTCCCTTGTTCTTAGTGGTGAAGGTGGAGTTCAAGTGGTAGATCCATCTTGTATGTTGAGCTAGGGTTTGGATTAACCATTCCTTAGTGATCGTTTGGTGATCCATTCACCACACAAAAAATGCTTTTTACAACAGTTTATTTTTCTATTTTACAATAGGTGTCAAGCGTTGTATTAGATTGAGTAATCTTATGCGGGGGGCTCTTTACACAACAAGTGTTGCACATGTTGAAGTATATGTGTTTTATATAACACTTAATGCATGTTATAGTTTATTGGACACACCCGTTGTAATAGGGGTGTTTTATACAACATGTTGAGAACAAAGGAATATACATCTAGACACAAGTTTCAAAGTTGAAACCACATGAAATAAAGCACTACTCAAACTACTGAACCAATATCATTTTATGCACCAGGTTCATTCTCTATTGTATATATATAGTAAATTGCATATACATTGTACATATATAGTAAATTGCATATACACCTATTGTGTGGTTGTGGTATATTACAACACTTCACTATTACAATAGGTGAATGCATGTTGTTTGATTATGGTATATTACAACGAGTTAGAGTATGTTGTGTAATTATGATATGTTGCAACGGGATAAAGAATATTATGTAATTATGATATATTAGAACGGGTTAGCACACTTGACTATTACAACAGGTTAGAGCATGTTATGTATGTATGGTCTTTTACAATGGGTTTGAGTATGTTGTTATATTACAGTATATTACAGAAATTGAGTACATGTTGTAGTATCTTGTTTACTACAACAATTATAACCCGTTATCTATAACTTGTGGTGTATAATATATACAATAAACAACACAAAAATAGAGATGTTGTAAGAAATATGCTAACTACAACACAACTAACAGAATTTTTGACTTTCTTCCATTGTAAAAAGAACTTTCTATAGTAGTGTTTGTTTTATTTTGTCTTGGTAAGTGATTCCCCTCCTTCAACTTTTTTCTCCTTACCCTACCCTCTTCTTCTTTCTATTATTGGACGAACCCATGGTTCTCCATGGTAGTGATTGAGTGGAGAGTGAAGAACTTCTCTTCTTTACCATTGTACCTAGGGTTTTTCTCTCCTTCTTGTTCTTTGACCTAGGGTATTGGTCCTTTATTGGAGGTGGAGCTAACTTGCCTGAGATTGGTGCTCAAGCTAGAGTTTTCTCTTTCTTAATTGAAGCTTCCTTGTTGTTGGAGATGCTTCTTCTCTTTTGAGGCAAGTTACATATCTTTCTCCCCAATTATTGTTTACATTTATCTTGCATGCCAATAATCTACTGACCAGCCTAAATCGCGCGTCCGAAAAGTGGAGCGGATTTGAAGTAGTCGGACTTTTAAATTTATAACCCGAAACCTCTAGGCCCCCACAACTTTATTACGGGGTCGAAGTAGATATACGGGGTCGAACACAGGGACAAGGGTGGTAGTGTTGGGAACGTTGAATCGACACGTTACACTACGATAGAGGGAAGGAGATGATAAAGGTTCCCCAAGGGAACAACAGGTTAAGATCGATAAAACAAAAGAAATCTATCTCCAACTGGAGCTACAAGGAAAAATTAAGGTTTTTAGCATTTATCAGTTTTTAGGGTTTTCTTGCAACGGAAACAGAGAGATAACACTAATGCTTTACTAAGGAACGAAGGAGAAAGCTTCGGTAAAACAAGCGGCAGTAGAAACATCATGTGCCCCTCCTCTCGAAGCGGGTACCTCTAACCAAGCATCAACACCCCTCTCGAGGTTGCCAGACTTAAGTTAGAGTGGAAAGGTTACTAAAGCAAATCCGATCCTGGGCACTCTCGTACTCCAGTATCGGACCAAAAACTAGAGCCACAACAACTCTCTCAAGGCTGTTGCAACGGGAAAACACGATTCGGTAGCTAATCGAAACGCAATCCAAGCGTACAAGCTATAGTTCAGATGTTAAACAAAACAAACATCCAACAAAAGGTACCAAGCATAAAGCAGCAGATAATTAAAACTCTTCTAATTCCATTAGCATAAAAAGGGTCGGATTACATTACATAAGTAAAGAAAGTAAATGACTGAAACAAGTAAAGATAAACGACGCCTTCTTAATTTAGAAGGGTGACAGGCTGCAGCAGACACTCCAGCCCAATATCGGGCAGGAGCCTTGCCTGATACACCCGTGATGGGCGGCACACCCTCTCTGGCGGCACGCTCATGACGGGCAGATGTATCGCGCGGGGCGCCCACGCCCAATACGATCATGTCGGGTGGCACCCTCTTGGGCGACACGCCGTGACGGGTGATGTGTATCAGGGTTTTGTATCGTGACGGGATAGAGTGTTGCTTCCAGAATCAGGCATCCTTGTTGGCCGATATCGGCCTACAGTGGTGCCCGGGGCCGACCCTAAGTGAACCATTCCCTCCATCTTGGGATGGGGAAGTTCTCACCTAGTATCACCCGGTACACTCTGAGGCACGACACGCTAGCTCCAGAAGCTTTCTTGAGTTGGCCTTCGGGGGGTTCCGACCTGTCTTTTCGTCTTCCTGTAGCTCCTATTTATAGGCAGCGGTTGGGGGAAGTTATGGTCCTCCGGACGCCACGTGTCCTCCTTGAGCTCCACTATTTCGGCTTCAGGGGTGAACGATATGCGTGTCGACCAGCACAGGGGTGTCGGGCGGTCGGTCGTCGTAACGAGTGGCGCCTGCCGGTGGATGGCCTTTTATCGCGCGACATGCTTCAGTAGTCGTGGTGGGTCCGGCTCCCTGTTGGGTAAATGGTGTATCACTCATCCGCTTCCTCTTGCACGACACCCTTGTGTCGTGCGACAGTGTATCGTGCTTCCCTATCAGGCAGTGAGTGTATCGGTCGGCTGGTTGGTAAGGAGGCTGATGCAGGTAGAACACATTCGTGGGTCGGGATAGGCCTTTTTGCTGATAAATGAGTTGAAAACTAGGAAAACTCTGCAAAAGATGATGAAATTGAGTTAATAGCGTAGCGTGGCCTGTTTATTCAAAAATATGACAAAGAAAAGAGGAAAATAGTTAAAAAGGGAAGTTTTGATAACAAAATAAGGGCCAAAAACATCACAAAATTTGGTGTTATCAACTCCCCCAAACTTAGCATTTTGATTGTCCTCAATCAATCTTTAAACTTTGTTTTGTGATGCTTCTTCATGACCGGTATAGTTTCTGGACCATGCGTTTGAGCGAGCATTTGAGATGTCTTACTGACAATACAGCCCGACCACGAACAACATACTTTACTTCTCCTGCCTTATTTAAGCAAAAATTTCTCCACAGCTTCGGCGAGACTTGGGTGTATGATTCTGAAGTTAGCTTTCACACCAAACAGCTTTTGGGGTAGAAAGTTGTGTGCTTGGGTAGGCTTAAGGCTTTTTGGATTTTTCTTGTTATCCATCAGTCCATCTAGGTACCGGTCCGTTAGTGGGCGAGTGGTCCCTGCAGTCCAAGCCAGTTGGCTTTAGAGTAGTGATTTCACATCCTACGTACCACTTCCCCAGATCTACCATGCCTAAAGATGGGTACTTTTGGAAAACAAGTGTGTATATATATTTTTTTCTTTTCTTTTCATTTGGCACAACTTGTTGGGTTTTAGGGGAGGCAGAGAAGGCAGCGGAAACAAAAAGTTTCTCCCCCAAACCCAAAACAAGGAAACGCGTCAACGTCTATACAATAGGAAAGGATGGTTTGTCGAATCATACCTTGTCCTGAGGCTTGCTCGGAGACAATACCTCGCGCATTACGCGGTCTTCACCTCCGGTCTTGGACGGTGTCTATGCATCTCCTGGTCACAACGGGACTGACGACTCCTGGTCTCACCGGACAGTCGGGACTGACAGTTGTCCTCCTGAGCGGTAGAAACCTCCCGCCTCTGAAGTAGTCCACACGGACCACCTAGAACTCCAATATCCTTGTCCCATAAAGAATTGGAAGGAGTCGCACCCTCCTGTTGACGTACTAGTCGCCAACACACTCTCCTGCCTCCAGTTGCAACTGCAGTTGTCTTTCCCTTGCTGCACCTCCCTTTGCGGGTAGCACTTGCTCAGGCTCTCTCTTGGTTACCAAAACCAGAGAGAACGACAACTTTACAGAGCAACTGGTTGCACTGATTTGTACTTTGAGAAGCCCCCAATACCCCTATATATAGGAGGGTCATGGGATAGGGTTCTCCATCTCGAGCAATGCGGGACTAAAAGCAGGAGTAGAAGGGTTCGAGATTTTCCACAAAACAACCAACTCGCAACCTGAACCGATCATTTCACAACTGAAACGGTCGGTTGGGGACCTAAACCGGTCGGTTCACAAGTGAACCGGTCGGTTGGTGGTCCTGGTCGGTTCCTGATTGACTTTCCTTCTTTTGTTTCTAATTGGTATTGAATACCAATCCTATTTCCTAATCAAATTGGGCAATTGAAATGAAAGGAAAATTCTCACCAATCCTACTTTCCCAACTTGCTCGGTTGCACCAGTTGAATTGATCGTTTCAACACTTGAAGCAATCGTTTCACCCTGATCATGAGCCGATCGACTCACCACCTGAGCCGACCGGTTCACCAAGCTGAGCCGATCAGTTCATCTCATGAGCCTATCGGTTGGGAGTGCAGATTGTGCAGAATCACTCAATTGGGGTTTCAATCAATCCGATACTCTAATCAATGTGTCCAACACCTTGAACATTATGAGATTGAGCTATCAATTGATTGAGTGTTTAATTGAACTACTAAACACCTTTAGTAATCAATCTAAACATTGCTTGTGGACAAAACTCTTCTTCCAGGTTAAATCCTATGTGTGTGACCCTGCAGGTCCATTTCACGTTGGCAGTGAAAGTCCATAACACTTATGACTTCACAAGCAAAGAGTGGTGCCTAGTCACACAGCAGTGCTACCCAAGTGAAAGTAGAAAGTTGGAGAACAACTTTCAATCCTACAATCCATGAATGGTGTTACAGTGAATGTATAATTCCTTTGTCACTGATATCCCGAATGAACTCGAGGCATGGAATAGTCATCCTGTCAACGTTCATTTACTTTCTTGATCTCAGACTAGATTGAACGAGATATGTATGACATCAATATCACATACTGATTCACACATGCATGCACACGCCTATCTCAATCCTACTCATCAAGTGGCCTTGGATATCAAACTCCCTCAGGAGTGACAAATCCCATATCTATCACTCACCCCTCAAAAGCCCCATGTGTCAAAGCCACCCAATCATCACCTTTATAACAACCCATGTTTCATGACTGCGTTTGATGATGTCAAAGTGTGCCCAACGACATGTGTTGAGTGTAGTGATTTCAGGTCAAAGAATCACACTCACCACCATCACTGTGAGTACTGACTGTGACTACCATGTCATGGTTCCATGTGTCAAACTCACGGTGGGTCTGTCTGGTACACTTGTTCTCTAACAAGTACCTATGTGTTTGGTTTGATATCTCTATATCATGACTAATGAGATTTTGTCATCAACCAACACCACAATCTAGTCTTGTGTGTCATTGTTGTCTATCTACCTTCCACAATGACATCCGACTAGGGACATAACAAGAATGTACAAACTCTTAGCATCTGTATGATCTAATCGTTCAGGTCCTCAACCTGAAGGCATACATCATTGAGTATTGTCATTCTCTAGACATTCAATCTGTTCTATGACTATCTCATATGACTGAACCAGAAAGAATTGTAAGATTGTCGTTGATGTTTATCAAATCAATCTTAATGTATCCCACCAATCATCACATGATTGGCTCTCAGGGCATACATACCAACAGACTCCCACTTTCACTATGAGCCAATCACCCTTGAATCATATTCATAGTGATCTTCAAACATGTCCCACATGTTACTGTGCTCTAGTGCCAACATAGTGAGTTATGACAACACCTTGCCAAAGTCAGTATAAATTGCATGTCTCTCATCTTTTCATTATACGTCACACGTATGAGATGGAGTTTTCGTAATATGCGATCTAATATTCCTTTGCTAACCTTACCCACATTTAATGATCAAGGATTCCATACTTGTCATCAATGAGCGGAATATCTCTACGTTCATCTCATGAACTTCCAGATCCATATAGTATCCATTGTTGTTCTCTAACACATAGATACTCGGCATTTCCTTTTAAGTCGTTTTATTGGAACACTTCCAATTATCAACAAACTTTCACTTTTATACATCCTATGTATATTTTGCAATTAATTTTTTGTCCTTTCGGAAGTTTGCATCAATGTAACTCTTTACATTAGCTCTTCCTTATCTCCACAGAACTAGTACTTCTCAAGTAATTATCAAGTTCTTATGGTATTCCAGTAACCCTTACTGGAAGTAGACAAACATCCACTCGTCATGTCCCACATACGAGTTATCAGGATGAGCACATCATATTGTCATGTCGTACATACAAGATGATGAATGCTTTTTATTCTTGCCATGTCCATACATGCAAGATAATGGGATGATTACATACATGATAGATCAATATCTATTCTTAGTGTTCCCATTCTTCATAAGAATTGGACACTTGGCCTTGGGATACTCACTCCATAGACAAGTATTCTCCCACTGAATCTGTGCATATTGAACCCTTTAGTACAGATCGCCAATGTATGCTTTCTCTTTTCAGGTCAAGAGGTTCTTCGAGAACTATCTCTATAGATCTCTATTCCTATCACATAGGAATCATCTCTATCTTCCTTAAAGATAATTTCCACTTTCGATTTCCATTCTAGAACATTTCCAATTCACATCAACATGTGGAATATGAATACGCTCCCACTAAATCACAAATCCCTTCTTTATCTTTAACATATCAGTCAAACCCTTTGACTATATCATCAAAGTAAAGATCCAATTATGAGTTGCTTGTACTCAATCAATCATATTGATTAGTCCATTGTAACTTATAGACTTCATTTGTATTATTGGATTCATAAACCTTATAGGTTGTGTCACGTACACATCCTTGTTTTATTCCTCATAGGAATGCGGTTTTAGTATCCATATGCCAAATGCCTTAGTCATTAAGTTGCAATCAACAAGCATCATCCTTCTCAAAATGTTATCCATGTCTCTTAACACTTAAGACTCATTTGCACTTATGAATTTCATCCAATGAGTGCTACCATCAAGGTCATACCTTATGGTTCACATCGATGTCATTTAGGATGTAATGGTCATAAACCATAACTCACAATTCAGTTCCTCATATTCATCTAGATAGTTGACTCATCACATGACCAACTAATCACATAGATAATTGAGGTGTATCTGTTAAGGATATAAGAACTCAAAACTCCTTGTGATTCTTAATGTCCTTTATTAGTGTGGGGTATTCTTTTATTAAGAAGAATTCAGTTATTCGATAATCATTCTCTAACTCCTTAGAGTATGATTCCTTCTTGATTTAGACATCACCATGCCTTAATCATGAGTTCACTATGATACACTATCATAACCACTCATAAGGATCTCAAACATTTGGTTCAAGTATTTCATTCATTGATCTCATAAAGAATTAACACTTTACCAAATTTGCACTTCATCTATGATATTCTTGAACACTTCAAGATATTCATATTGGTATTCTCTAAACACCATTTGAAGTATTAGCATTTGTTCCAATAGGTATGTAAATACATCACATGTATTATACCTAATAGGATAATCATTCTCCCATTACCTTTAGTGAAGATTGATTAATCATGTCCAAGATATTCATGTCTCTTACTGGTTCTCTAACCAAAAGAGTCTAAATTTATCCATCACATGGAAACTAGAAATGAATTTCTCATGATTGATGCTAATTAGATTGTTTGAGTTATCTATAACTTTTAGGTATCATTTTATCTTATGCATACCATGTATCACAAGATAAACAAGGCATTGCCACAAAGATCATATCTTTAAGATTGAAATATCAACTTTATTAATTGCCATTATTGTCATACAATATGCAAAAATAAAGTGTTTCTATCTATTGGCAATATATGAAATAGCAGTTCTCAACTCTATTTTGTGCCCTTTAGGCTGAAATAAACTGAAAGATACTCCTGTCTATGGTAGCAACACTTGCTCCAATGATGTGTACTTATTTCTTGGTCCTTTCGTAAAGGCCATCACTTCTTTGTGGATATTGCATATCATATATGACATATCCATATCTTGGTATCATATACCTCAGATAAAGAAGCGGTTCATTTCATGATACATTAGGTGGAGATCTCCATCCCCTCCTTCATCTTCTTTTGTTCTTCCAGATATAGAGGGAAATCCCTCATACACCCTTTCCCCATGTGCCTTGAGGCTGAAGATGGCTTGGATTGCTGGCTAGCATCAGAACACTTCTTTGCTTTGCCCTTATCCTTGCCCTTAAGAATTACCTTTCTCTTTGATCACATCAAAGATTATGGTTTGTCTTTCTTCACATTTGCCTCTACTATCCTCAACATGTCCAACAACTCTGTCAACGCTTGTCAAAGTTGTTCATGTTGTAGCTTATCATGAATTGTATGATTCTTGCAACATTTGCAGTATCATACCAATAGCCAACCCTTGGCTCAGAGGGAATCCTTCTTTGTCAGGTTTTCCACATACCCAATCACATTGAGTGTGTGAATACCTTATTGGATCTCCTTCTGTCATGACATACTAGGATAGTGTCTTGGAGACATCATATGTCTCATGTTGTCTCTGCAACCCATAGTTCAGAGAACACAACATCAAGCACTCCTCATCAATGTCATCCTCAGTATGCTTCCATAAGCATACTTTCAGCCATTGATGTGGTGGGATTGAGTTCATCTGGTTCTGGTATAATTAGGACTTAGAGCTTTCGCTCTTTGATTGAGAACACTTCTCATCATACTAACCAGTCATTCAATTATTCCCATTTAATTTGTTGGTCTCAAGGACTGATCGCAAATAAAGTGATTTGTTGATTAACCATTTATTTTAACAAAAGGAAATATATATGCAATTTTAGTCCAAAATTCCCTTTTGACTTATTTGATTGATTTGAAAAGTTGATGATAAAATTAGGCCTTTAATTAATTATCGCTCCCACTATTTTACTTCAAATTGATAGCCCTCACCATCAATTCGGAAGATTGCAGCGTACAACCTTCTAGTGGGCAAGATCCATATTTCATCAAGTCATGAGTCAGCTTTGGCTGATCGCCCACAATCTTGACTATTTAGGTAGGCCATCATGCCAATTACATCATATGAAACTCTTGATGAATGAACATGTGCAACACCTTGCCATGAACATTCCTTGCCTCTGGGCTTAGACGCTCTAAGAATCACCAGTTAAGTCTAACCCAAAAGCCGACACGTTAAACATGCACCCTGCTTTGGCAGAACCTACATGTCTACCCTTCACACTTCCACAAGATAGACGGCGCACCACGCTTTAGCGTAACCTATGCTTGGTCGATCAAGTTTTTCATGTGTGCCGCTAATGGAAGGCATATAAGACTTAACATTTTAATGAGGGATTTGGTTTTATATACATATACATATCCAATCACCACAATACATAGTACGTATCATATACATGCTATATCCCACAGAAAACATGCAAAACGATAAAAGTGATGATTATGGTCATCCTAATGTGATTCCTCGAGCCAAGAGGAATCACGGTCATCTAGGTCTACATCACATGCAACCTTTACAAGATGAACTCTATGCTCTGCCTTCTGAGTAGATTGACTCATCACATGAATGACTTGCTCGTTCTGGCCCGGTCGTCTGGGTGCCACCAGCCGATCGGTTGGCTCCTCCAACCGATCAGTTTGCCTGGTCGTCGTGCATCTCATCATGGCCGCCACCCGCTCGTCTCGCTCCTCGAACTGGTCATCAACCGATCGGTTCACACCTTGAACTGATCATCTCGAACGTCAACCGATCGGTTCACGCCTTGAACTGATCATTTCAACTATCATCAGATGTCTGCCGTTCTTCGACATAACAGGAAATAAAATCTATCCTATTTTACATTTAAAAGAGAAACCTCGAGTTACATTCGATGGGAGCAAAGGTAGGCAAGAAATCTCGAATTATTTCGAGTTACATCAGGAATAGGAGAAGGGAATCGGTGTGCAGACTGAGATGCAAGAAACCACATACAACCACACACAGATAGGGTTTATTGGCCATAACCACGCTATACATCCACCACAAAACTCGTTTAAGGGCGATGCATATCGAGTGCATTAATAATACATATCATATATGTAATTTGGGATTTGTGGATTTAGGATTGGACATGCATAAAGCCAATTTTATTCGCATCGTATGCAATAAATAAAGGTGACAACCCAAAATCGATCATATCAATATTCCTAAAATATAGAGCAGTTGACGTGGCTCTGATACCACTGTTGGGTTTTAGGTGAGGCAGAGAAGGCAGCGGAAACAAAAATTTTCTCCCCCAAACCCAGAACAAGGAAACGCGTCAATGTCTATACAATAGGAAAGGATTGTTTGTGGAATCATACCTTGTCCCGAGGCTTGCTTGGCGAAAATACCTTTCGCATTTCTCAGTCTTCACCTCCGGTCTTGGACGGAGTCTGTGCAGCTCTTGGTCGCACCGGGACTGACGACTCATGTCTTACCGGACTGACGGGATTGACAGTTGTCCTCCTGAGCAGCAGAAACCTCTCGCCTCTGAAGTAGTCCACACAGACCACCTGGAACTCCAATCTCCTTGTCCCATAAGGAATTGGAAGGAGTCGCACCCTCCTGTTGACGTACTAGTCGCCAACACACTCTCCTGCCTCCAGTTGCAACTGCAGTTGTATTTCCCTTGTTGCACCTCCCTTTGCGGGTAGCACTTGCTCGGGCTCTCTCTCGGTTACCAAAACCAGAGAGAACGACAACTTTATAGAGCAACGGGTTGCACTGAGTTGTACATTGAGAAGCCCCCAATACCCCTATATATAGGAGGGTCATGGGACAGGGTTCTCCATACCGGGCAATGCGGGACTAAATGCAGGAGTAGAAGGGTTCGAGATTTTCCACAAAACAACCAACTCGCAACCTGAACCGATCGTTTCACAATTGAAATGGTCGGTTGGGGACCTGAACCGATCGATTGACACCTCAACCGATCGGTTGGGACACCTCAACCGGTCGGTTCACAAGTGAACCGGTCGGTTGGTGGTCCTGGTCGGTTCCCGATTGACTTTCCTTCTTTTGTTTCTAATTAGTATCGAATACCAATCCTATTTCCCAATCAAATTGGGCAATTGAAACGAAAGGAAAATTCTCACCAATCCTACTTTCCCAACTTGCTCGGTTGCACCAGTTGAATCAATCGTTTCAACACTTGAAGCAATCGTTTCACCTTGATCATGAGCCGATCGACTCACCACCTGAGCCGACCGGTTCACCAAGCTGAGCCGATCGGTTCATCTCATTAGCCTATCGGTTGGGAGTGCAGATTGTGCAGAATTAGTCAATTGCGGTTTCAATCAATCTGATACTCTAATCAATGTGTCCAACACCTTGAACATTATGAGATTGAGCTATCAATTGATTGAGTGTTTAATTGAACTACTAAACACCTTTAGTAATCAATCTAAACATTGCTTGTGGACAAAACTCCTCTTCCAGGTTAAATCCTATGTGTGTGACCCTGTAGGTCCATTTCACGTTGGCAGTGAAAGTCCATAACACTTATGACTTCACAAGCAAAGAGCGGTGGCTAGTCACACATCAGTGCTACCCAAGTGAAAGTAGAAAGTTGGAGAACAACTTTCAATCCTACAATCTGTGAATGGTGTTACAGTGAATGTATAATTCCTTTGTTACTGATATCCCGAATGAACTCGAGGCATGGAACAGTCATCCTGTCAATGTTCATTCACTTTCTTGATCTCAGAGTAGATTGAATGAGATATGTATGACATAAATATCACATACTGATTCACACATGCGTGCGCACGCCTATCTCAATCCTACTCATCAAGTGGCCTTGGATATCAAATCCCTCAGGAGAGACAAATCCCATATCTATCACTCACCCCTCAAAAGCCCCATGTGTCAAAGCCACCCAATCATCACCTTTATAACAACCCATGTTTCAGGACTGCGTTTGATGATGTCAAAGTGTGCCCAATGACATGTGTTGAGTGTAGTGATTTCAGGTCAAAGAATTACACTCACCACCATCACTGTGAGTACTGACTGTGACTACCATGTCATGGTTCCATGTGTCAAACTCACAGTGGGTCTGTCTGGTACACTTGTTCTCTAACAAGTACCTATGTGTTTGGTTTGATATCTCTATATCATGACTAATGAGATTCTGTCATCAACCAACACCACAATCTAGTCTTGTTTGTCATTGTTGTCTATCTACCTTCCACAATGACATCCGACTAGGGACATAACAAGAATGTACAAACTCTTAGCATCCGTATGATCTCATCGTTCAGGTCCTCAACCTGAAGGCATACGTCATTGAGTACTGTCATTCTCTAGACATTCAATATGTTCTATCACTATCTCATATGACTAAACCAGAAAGAATTGGAAGCTTGCCTTTGATGTTTATCAAATCAATCTTAATGTATCCCACCAATCATCACATGATTGGCTCTCAGGGCATACATACCAACACAACTCTCATGCTTTTATTCACTCTCATAAGGCTATTCTCTCTTTTTGGGATTTTTGTTGGGTAAGGGAAAACAAGAGGAATTTTTGTTGCTATTTGGGTAGCTTTTTCCTTCTGCATACACGTCTCTTAGCTGTTGCAAGATTATTTTTTGCAATTTTTTGGCGTGGAAAGTCATCGTCTTTTGTTGTTTGAGGCTGCATTATCAAAAAGACATAACAAAACTTGCATCTCCTTAGGCTCATATAAAATAAAATGGCAGGAAGTCATATCATGTTTTTACTATATAGCATCTTTGTACGTATATGCGGAGACAAAATAAGCAAAATTTTTCAAATTTTTAGCAAAATTTTTGTATGAGCATGTATATGTACACTTGATATAGAAGAAAAACAAAAAGAATGAAAAGGGTGGAGTTTGAAGAAAATTGTGTACCTCCCTCACTGGTACATGGTACCCCCCCAAACTTACTCCACACTCTGTCCCAGAGTTGTGAAGTAGATAAGGTAGGTTAATGTTAACTCAGTGAGGGATTAATTGGTAAGCGCGCCTGCGCCAGATAGAAGCTCCCACACATATTCTCCTCATTTGCTGTGGTAATCGATGTGGTGGAGCTGGTCAGACATCACTTCATAAATCTCAGATAAAAACAAAGCGTGAACCCGCCTGGGTTCAGTTGATCTCGATCAGGTTCTTCCCTAAAAATCTGGTTCCTCACTTTGAAAGAGAAAGCAAATGAAAAGGACACATCTTGGAAACAAAAAAATCCTACAGAGCATAAAAGATAGATATTTCTACCAGAACAATGGGTGATAGTGTTCAAAGTATTCCATTGGATCCATTCACGAGATCGTCAGATTTGACCAAAACATGGTCGGATTCATAATTGACAATCTTAATTCATCAAAACAGTATACAAACTTGATTCCATCAAATCCAAAGTTATGTGTAAAGTCAAAAAGGTTGTACCACAATAACTATATTGATTTGGTGGTACAAATGCATGCAATGTAATAATTAATATCTAAATGATGCAAGGAAATGAAACTAAAGTCTAATCAGATAGAGGAAATATCAATCTAATTCTAAAGAATTTTAAATGAAATTTTATGTGCAAAATAAAAGAAAATTTGTGTAGGGAATATGGGGTGTTCCCAAACTTAAATAAAAAAAATGTAGTTTTGGATTCATGTTCTCTCAGGTCTGAGTATGGGATGCATTTTCTAGATGATATACTGGTATCAAAATGAGAATGTCAATGTTGTAAATATATGACATGTACATGTGGAATATCTTTTCTATACAAGATGTGGCTGAGGCGAATTGACACAGACTTAAATACATGTTCTGTTCAGTATTCTTTTAAATGCTTTATAATTTCTCTTATCTAAGTGAAAGAGGATGAGGTATAGAATTGATGCTTGGAGAAAATTCAGGAATGCTAAGTCCTATGTTTTTGATGATATGAAAAGCAAGGAATATGATAGTAAACAAACTGCATACTACCTAATCTCAGTACATGTATACCCTGGACAGGTATTCAACAACTAAAGATAAGGTAAGTATGGAACTATTAGATTGTTATCTTTTGCTCATCCAATGTTGTTCAACGACATCTGCCTAGCCGATGAGACAGGAGTAAGGCAATCTTTTCTGGCAGAGTTGTAGCGCAGGGTTCCACGGACTATCTTCCTAACCATCCTACACTACAACCACTGGACACACCTGACGATGTACACTCTCCAACGAGCAGGAATCTTCTACAACAGCTCGGATAGAAACAAAGATCATCCAGTGCAGTGTACATCAACAACGTTGACCTCCCTCGAATGCTTAGTACGAAAATACTACATCGAGATGGCAGCGCTGATTCAACCATTCCTGGAGACGACACCAAGAAAATGGGACGAGCTCCAGTTCTGCCACCACAGTCCGCAACAAATTCCCCTATCCAACGACTACGACATCTTCGTCCTGTAATGGATATGTTCGAACTTCGTCTGTAGTGTTTGGATGTAGGCGGTTGCCACAGATATCTCCAAACATCCTCCATCTTTTACCATGTCCCTTAAGTCATCAACCGGGACTATGACATCTCCGGCCTCGTAGATTACATTTGCCAGGGTAGAATCAGCTAACCTCAGAAGAATTTCATTAACATGCTCTTGTGTGAGTGTAGAGCACGAAAAGAGGTCGAAATTTTTGATCAGTTCTTATGATGTTTCAGGCGAAGCAGGGTCTTTGAATCCGTGCACTTCCCACAGGATTTCTAACTGCTTGCCATCCCTGTACATGTCTTTCTCCATCTCAGCCTCTTTTTCTGGAGTGTTGCTGGGCTGCAAAGATTCGTCTTCTAGGTCACTGTCCAGCATCCTCTCTGGTACCCCTGCGTCATGGAAATAGTGCATGTCTTTGATCAGCAGCAGGGCGTATATGCTCCTGAGGTGGTAAAAGTTTTGGCTCTGGAGTTGTCTTAAGAATCTGAAGATATGTATCATCTCCATGGCTCACATGACTATAAAAGCGCTATTTCTGCTTCCCACTTCTTCTTGAATGGGGAAGTCCCTCAGTGTGAAGAAATTCCAGACACCGCAGTGGCGTTGGATTCCATATTTGATAACACGGTGGAGACGTAGCGGGAGTAGCCTCAGATGTTTGACTTCAGGGTTTATGAAAGTGTTGCCTGTGTGTGGGACCTCTTTGTTGCAACAGCTGAGTAATTGAATATCATGACTACAGAGGTCAGCAATGCACAAGAACCAATTCTTTCGATGCTTGTAGGGGGCTAGCACCAGGTTTGGGTTGTGCTCTTCAATGTGCTCCAGCATACTGGCCACCTGTGTAGATTCATACAAACCCCTCATTAGTCTTCTTGCCAAGGCCGGGGTGGTAGTGTAGATCATCTGTCGGCCTATCCTAGCGCATGCGTTCTCTATCACTGTGCCTTGTAGGACCCTGAACAGCTTCTTTCCAATGACGACTGGGGAGCGGAAGATGCTTCTTAGCGCTCCCTGTTGCACTGAGAAATAGCCGTCGCTCCAGATGACTTCTTCGTCTGCCTATGACCTCAGGACCTTATTTAGCAATTTTGGGTCTCTGATCGATAGGTAGCCGATGACCCTTCTGTCGAAGTCGTCCATCTCGAAGGAAGGTAGCTCTGACGGTGCAGATAATGCATCTGTTGTTGAGCTTCTTCCTCTGGGGGGTGTCTTTGGTTGGCATCACAGATGTCTCCCCCTTCTCCCTCCGATTCATCAGAAGAATCCTCCCTGATGCTGAAAGATTCATTGTTTTCTTCGGCTTCATCTAGGGAGACAGAGGGAGCGAAGTCTTCAATGCATCGGGAGCCCTCTTCTCTGGCTGTAGCTTCGTTGGCCGATTTTTGTGGCGTCCCTTCCTCAGGCGTTGTGGATGGCCCACTGGAGGAGGAAGAGGACGATGAACATGATGAGGTTGCTGACGAGGAGGATGGAGAGTCGGAGCCGGGTGGCGACGGAGACCTTCTCAGCTGCCTTGGGCGCAGATGGTCGTCTCCCCTGTTCAGCCTCTCTTTGATCACGTCAAGGCGCAGCAGGGCCTGCTGGAGCATGGCGTTTTGTGCCTCTAGTTGGCGGGGAAGGCCAACTAGAGTCAGCAGCTCCTGTTCCTGGCTATTCAGCCTCTACTAGAAAAATAAAAACTTGTGGGTTAGAGAAGTAAATGTAGCCGAGTGGCTTTCTGTTACCTCCCGCAAGTAGTGAAGTTCGTGCCCTAGCATTTTCCCAAGCGACGGAGGGGCTCCTGCAGACCTCCCTCTCGTCCTTGAGATACTCCTCTCGTGCGAGGGTCCACCCGACGAGGTAGAACCTATCTCGATCGTCCGCGGAGTGGATTCTTCTGGGTGGGGCGTCGACACCTTTGCGGCCATCACAGCCTCGCCTTCTTGTCGTGGTGGACAAGGTCGCAGTGTCGGTGGATGCTGCTCCACCTCTACGGTGTCGGTGATCTCTCAGCAGCTGCTATAGGGGACACCGGTGGTGTTGTCGTTGTAAGCCGTGCAGCTTTGAGCTCCATCTCTAGGATCTCGGTGAACACCTCATTATCGACGTCCGGCTGTACTACTTCCTCTGCCTCTAAAGGTCGTACAGAAGTTTCGGGGGCTGTATATGTCTCTTCCACGACAGCTCCCGTGGTTGTCTCAACGACCTCAATGATCACCAGTTCTTCTTCAGCCACGATAGGTGTTGTCGTGATTGTGGCTGGCATGGTAGGAGCGACGACAGCTCTATCAACTGCTGTCATCGGTGGCTCTGGAGTGGCGGCTGGCTCGGCAGGTGTTGTTGAAGTTTTGTCCTGCCTTGGTTCGAGAGAGATTGATTCTCCTCTCGCGGCTCCCCTTTCTTGAATTCTGGAGGTGGCGGAATAGGCTGCTTCTACCGCTAGAACTTCCATCTCTGATGTGGAGAAGACCACCTTTTCTGCGTCGTAGGTGGCGCATTGAGGGAGTGGAAGGAGGTTGTTTGTCCTTGCAAACTTGTAGAAGTAGCTTCTCCCCTCCTTCTTTATAATGATGTCCATCATTAGGTACTTGAGGTCGATCAACTCATTGCCCCTTGTCCTCGAAAGACTGCACGGCTCCTGTGAATAGCCTAGCCCAGCCGCGATCAGGTTGACGATGCCACCCATGCAATATTCCTTGGTGGCATCCTTTATTGGGTGCAGCCTGTTCAGAAGAAAACATCCCAGGTTGATCACTTTTCCCTCCATCATGTGACACATGATTTGGAGCTCTTCGATGTAGATATTGCTGGACTCATTTTTGCTGAACAGTAGGCACGCCACCAGCTTGTGTACTATCCTCCAGAAGCAGGAGTGCACCGCCGCCACCTTGCTTCCCGGCTTGAATGATGACTCGTCGGTTAGCTTCCTCTAGAGTTCCACGGGGTTGAACCTGTCTCCTTCGGTGATCCTTTCACTGTTATTCAGCAGCTTCTTCTCCTCCTCACTGGAAGAGAAGATCTCATTTAGCAGCTTTTCGGAGATGACGTGCTCCGAGTTGTACAGCCGCCCTTGCATTCTGTCTACTCGGCCATATTCTTCAACGTCCTCACGTGTATTCTTCACTCGGCAAAGAGACGACATGAACTCCCTTGTGAGTTCGGTGTAGGAGGCAGAACGGCTTAGGCAGATCTTTCTCAGTCCTATCGTGGCAAGGACATTCTCCAGCCTTTCGAAGATAACCAATTGAATGAAGGAAGACTGGTGGTAGAATCTGCTCGACCTGTAAAGCTTAGTTGCTAGCTGTGAGTACCGGTGCCCATGCTCGTCATCTCTTGGTACGAACCTTCCTGGTGTGTGATCCAGGGGTTCTGCCTCTGCAGCAGAAGTTGTCGCTGGAGTTGTTACTCCTTCCGTCCTCGCCCTCTTCTCGGCGATTGATGGCCCATCCGCTTTAGGATTCGGGCATTTTTGCCCGACCGTTGTTGCTTCAGCTGCGGCCTTGGTGTCGATCTTTCTGCTGTGTTCGTCAACTCGAACGACGATCTACTTTGTATGGGCCATATCTGTTAGCAATAAACAAGTTCATTGATCATTTAAGCGTTCTGATATTAGGTGGACAAAACTTAAAATTTGATATCAGCTTTTAAAAAAAAAGACAAACTGATCGCCTGATATAAAAGCTATCTGACACTACCGTATCGGGCGGTACAAAGCTTTTCGGGAAAAACATTGTGGGCGCATGCCCGATACGTCGCTCGATTGTCGTCAGTCAAAAAGGAACACCACAGGCGTTATAGGTCTGGACGAAAAAGAGAAAATTGTGTGTCATACCCATTGCCCGACACGGGTGTGTCGGCCGATAGGGCCTTCCTGACGGAAAAACGTGTCGCTCGTCAACATTAATCAAGCGAGGCGACACAAGGATGGGCAACATGGTTATCACCCGATATAGAGTATCGGGTTGCGCGTGCTAAAGACATGTCGCGCGACACATGTATCGGGCGATACAAGAAAATTAGCTTAAGTCGTAAGCCCGATACGATGTGCAGGATACGAAGCCGTGTTGGGCAAGCAAGAACGATAGGGTTGTCGGGCTATACCTTTGCTTTCTTAAGTTTTCTTGCACGAAGCGAGAGCAGAAAAATGTAGCGTGACATGGGAGAAAAAGAAAGGAAATTACTGCACGATACGGGTAGCTAGAACAGTAAAATGCAGTAGCCCGACACTGTAAAACCTTTGTACTATATATAGCAATCGAAGCCGGGGTAAAGCAAGCCATTCCCGAGTCGGGCACGTTCTGTGCGCCGGTTGAGATGTCGCCCGACACGTTTAAAAAAAGGGTTACCTGCCCAATACATGGTCGCCCGATACAAGGTTTTCAGGACAAAAACTCTAGATAAAAAGGCGAAGGAAAAGGTGATTGATGGGTAAAACATAATTGGCCTAAGGTTAAGCCCCCAGCCTCGGATAGTATTACTCATCCACGCTCATAAAACAAAGCGGTGGCCCATAAAACAGAAGAGTCAGGACACATGGCGCATGCACTGACTCAGGGCTTATTACAGTCCAAATGTTCATAATGATTGTTTTGCAAGAAAGTAAATAACGTCCTATTCTAGGAAAATAAAAGCTCGAGTTGCCTCCCGAGGAGCATTGTAGTTTGCGTTTCCAGCTCGACAGGTCCAGGTCCTTCACTTACGCCTTCAGCAGCATCCATATTTTGCAAGTCGATCTCTATCCCTCCTGATCACAGTCCTGCCTTTTTGGCAGTTCCGGTGTTAGAGGGTATTTTTCTCGAGGGATTTTTTATCAATTCGGCCATCTGAGCTAATTACTGATCAATTTGGTGTTGATGCGTCTGCATGTCTGCCATCTGGACCTACATTGAATTCAAAACTCCCGAATTTGACAGCACACTCTGCACCAGCTGGTTATTTATTATATCTTGTCTCTTTACAAAATCAAACAACTGGCCAACCAAGTCTGGTTGGTTAGAAACTTTGTCTTGACCCTGTTCCTTGGCTTGACCTTGTCCTTGACTGGTGTTCGTCGCCTGGCGACCTTGATATTGTTCTTGATTATTTTGGTTCCTCCAGTGATGACGGCGTCTATCCCGGTAATGGTTGTTCTCGAATTGCTCTGTATCAAGTTCTTCAGGTGGATCATTGCCATTATAGCAGTCGATGTCTTCTGGCGGAGGTGAGTGGGGTCTAGCTCTCGTGTGTCCCTCACCTTCTGAGAGGGGTGGTTCAATGCGAGGTGGCATGTCGGATGATATCGGTGCTCAGTTGGGCAGAGCACCTTCCTTCAAGAGTAGCTGAATAGCATGTAAAAATCAAGTTAGAAAATCTGTTATTGATTATAAGAATTACTCATTTAGGTAAAGATATAAATAATAAGGAAAAAGAGAGTGATATCAAGCTTATTTCTAAGCTTGAAGCACTGGAGTGTAGTTAGTGGATTCGGGTTCGTCAACAGTACTGTATTTGCCTTGTCCACGACAACGGTGCCAAAAAGTTGACCGGCCTAAATCGTGCGTTTGAAAAGTGGAGCAGATTTGAAGTAGTCGGACTTTTAAATTTATAACCCGAAACCTTCTAGGCCCCCACAACTTTATTACGGGGTCGAAGTAGATATCTGGGATCGAACATAGGGACAAGGGTGGTAGTGTTGGGAACGCTGAATCGACATGTTACACTCTGGTAGAGGGAAGGAGATGATAAAGGTTCCCCAAGGGAACAACATGTTAAGATCGATAAAACAAAAGATATCTATCTCCAACTGGAGCTACGAGGAAAAATTAAGGTTTTTAGCATTTATCAGTTTTTAGGGTTTTCTTGCAACGAAAACAGAGAGATAACACTAATGCTTTAGTAAGGAATGAAGGAGAAAGCTTCGATAAAACAAGCGGCAGTAGAAACATCATGTACCCCTCCTCTCGAAGCGGGTACCTCTAACCAAGCATCAACACCCCTATCGAGGTTGTTGGACTTAAGTTAGAGTGGAAAGGTTACTAAAGCAACTCTAATCCTGGGCACTCTCGTACTCCAGTATCAGACCAAACACTAGAGCCACAACACCTCTCTGAAGGTTGTTGCAACGGGAAAACACGATTCGGTAGCTAATCAAAACGCGATCCAAGCATACAAGCTAGAGTTCAGATGTTAAACAAAACAAACATCCAACAAAAGGTACCAAGCATAAAGCAACAGATAATTAAAATTCTTCTAATTCCATTAGCATAAAAGGGTCAGATTACATTGCATAAGTAAAGAAAGTAAATGACTGAAATAAGTAAAGATAAACATTGCCTTCTTGATTTGGAAGGGCGACAGGCTGCAACAGACACTCCAGCCTGATACCGGGCAGGAGCCTTGCCCGATACACCCGTGTCGGGCGGCACACCCTCTCGGGCAGCACGCTCATGACGGGCGGATGTATCGCGCGGGGCGCCCATGCCCGATATGATCATGTTGGGCGGCACCCTTCGGGCGACACGCCGTGACTGGTGATGCATACCGGGGTTTGGTATCGTGACGTGATAGAGTGTTGCTTCCAGAATCGAGCACTCCTATCGAGCATCCTTGTTGGCCGATATCAGCCTACAGTGGTGCCCGGGGCCGACCCTAAGTGAACCATTCCCTCCCTCTCGGGATGGGGAAGTGCTCACCTAGTATCGCCCGGTACACTCTGAGGCATGACACGCTAGCTCCAGAAGCTTTCCTGAGTTGGCCTTCGGGGGGTTCCAACCTATCTTTTCGTCTTCTTGTAGCTGCTATTTATAGGCAGCGGTTGGGGGAAGTTATGGTCCTCCAGACGCCACGTGTCCTCCTTCAGCTCCATTATTTCGGCTTCATGGGTGCCTGATATGCGTGTTGACCGGCACAAGGGTGTCGGGCGGTCGGTCGTCGTAACGAGTGGTGCCTTCCGATGGGTGGCCTTTATCGCGCGACATGCTTCAGCAGTCATGGCGGGTCCTGTTCCCTGTCGGGTAACTGGCGTATCGCTCATCCGCTTCCTCTTGCACGACACCCTTGTGTCGCGCGGAAGTGTATCGTGCTGCCCTATCGGGCAGTGAGCGTATCGGCCAGCTGGTTGGTAAGGAGGCCGATGCAGGTGGAACACATTCGTGGGCCGGGACATGCCTTTTTACTGATAAATGAGTTGAAAACTAGGAAAACTCCGCAAAAGATGATGAAATTGAGTTAATAGCGTAGCGTGGCCTGTTTATTCAAAAATATGACAAAAATAAGAGGAAAATAATTAAAAAGGGCAGTTTTGATAACGAAATAAGGGCCAAAATATCAAAAAATTTGGTGTTATCATCTACCCTAAAAACGTGGTTCCAAGTAGAATGGCAATTATATGCATGAGCTAGGGTTTATGATTCATGGTATTTTTTAGTAGAGATTCTCCTTGATGAACCCTAATATATGCTTGCCCAAAATCTTGTTTGATGTTGGAGGTTTCGATTCATGCATGCATGTGCTAAGTGTTTGTTTTTCCTATTCATAATCATGTTTTGCTATTTTGCTTGTTAATGGTCAAATTTAAGGTTTTTGAGTTGATTTTCCTCTTCATACTTACACCATGGTGGTTTTGGTTTTATGGTGATGATCAACCGGTTGATCTGTGGTTGGTGTGCTTTTCTCTCTTCATGGCTTCAAGATGTGAACGATGTGGTTAATAAAGATTTTGATCTCCTGGGGTGGTCACTACGTTTGATTGTTTTCTATGTTGTCAATAATGATTTCATGGATCTCGTCAGTCACTAACCTTAGACCTTAATGGTCTATGAGAACGTGGTTTCTCTTTGGTTGGAGAAGGTTATGTCCTCCCCTTATGTCTTTGGTCTCCAAGTGCTTCAAGTCCCTTTGGCCAATGAGATGTTGGTGTTTTTCTTCAGTCTCTATGTGTAGATCAAAGTGGTCTCTTAGGGTAACTCACTTCTTCAACCGATGGAGATGGTGAGTCCCAATCTCTTCGGTCGATGAAGATTCTTGGACTCTATGTTTGTCTTATGTGTTTGACCTTGTGATGATGGTATTTGACTCACTTATCTTCAAGAATGTGGGAGATAATCATAACCAATGTTTATATTTATTACTGACTTGAAACCCTAACTCAGTTTACTTTGTTGAACTTAACCCTAATGCAAGTACATGATAATGTTGCTTAGCTTTCTTGAGTAATTAGTATAATGTTGGAGTACTTTATTCCTCCTAAAATGTTGTAATACTAATTCTCCAATTAGTTGAACATCATAAGTCTTGAATGCTTGTTGTATCACTTATGTGACATGTATATTGAAAGTGATGAGCTTTGATGAGGCATGAAGATTTAATGATGTTCTTGCAGGGAACAATGTGAATGGTCTTATGACCTTAGCAATGGTTTTATACACTAATTGAGGTGATATTGTTTGATTATGAGATAAGGGATTAATATCTAATGGTGATGTGATAAGGGTGATTGTCTCATCAGTGGCAATGAACAATACCATGTGATGATGTGATAAGTGGTATGCTTTATATGTTGTATATCTTCTAAATTTAGAATCTACCCTTATCTTTGTAGAACCTTTATAGGGTATGTATGTAACTTGATTTGATGTTTTTAAATCCACCCAATTGTCTTTAACTACTTATGTGAAACCCTAATCATGTAGTGCCATGTGTTGTAGAACCATCTTCAGTGTCAGAACTTTCTAGATGGTGAAATGAGTATTCTAAAGGGAAACTAAGAGTGCATACTATTGAGTATGTGAGGTGAAAGTGATTGTGTGTCCTTGTCATCTTGACCCCAAGATTTTTTGTGGTCATTACTCAGTGTGAGAATGACTACGGTCGTGTCTCAGTGATTGTATATGTGATGTGATTTTGCAGAAAATTGTGGTTGTACCTCGGTGGCTGGGTTTACCCTGGTCTCTACTGTCGTGACATGTACCAAGGACAAAATAGGTGTTTTGATCTTGACTATATGTCGATATTGGTAGTTTGACAAATATTTCATTGCATTGTTCAATTGTATTGACCGAGTGGGGTGAGATCTTGGGATTCTTGATCTCCTAGATCTTGTACAAAACTTATTTTTACTTCGCAATGGTTAGTTGGGCTTTCGGTGGTACGACTCAAACTCCCCAATGTGAAATAAAAGAAGTAATCCAGCAGTGTAATATACATGTTTAGGGTTAAACGAAATTCACATTGGATGTTTACTCTTTCATTGTTTCTTATACTACTTAGTTGTTGTATAATGTGATAATATATGTTAACTGTTATAGATGTTCATCATATTTCTTCTCAGGTATAATGTCATGCTTATCTGTTATATCATTTCAATAGCTTATTTTGTGTAATCAGTCCAAATTTATTCATTTAGTGGAATATTCTCATCCTTCTTAACAATGATATATTCTATTGTATCAATATTTGTTGGTTGAGAGTTATATCTCTTGGTGGGACATGGGTCTCACCTCGTGGATCACCAAATCTTTTTTTAGATGTTCATTAATGGTGGGGTCAGGATCGTTCTATAAAGGACGAGCATCTTGGAGATTAGTAGATAATGAAGGTTGGATAGTTGCTAGTTAGTAGTAGAGTCCTAGTTTCATCCATGTACGATGAGGTCTGGGGAGGGATGTGTTTTGTAGATGATCTGTATAATGTTATTATGTTTCAGTAGTATGCCTTTGTTGTATATATGCCATATATATGTGAACATGATCTTTTGTATATAGGTATATGGCAGATAGCTACTAAAATAGATGTAAATACCTGATATGGTATGTGATATAGTATAGGATGTTGGATCTTGTTGTAATATGTTTCATCATGTGTTAGTATATGGATTCGATTTTATTTTTCCTATTTTTTGGTTATGTGATGTATAGTTGTTGGTCACGCTTTGTTTTCAGTAATGTCCTTTTTGTGGAAAGGGGTCTTCATAGTTGATCTCTAGCTCTTTCTTGTTACTTGGGTGGCAATGATGTGTCTAGACAGCAATCATTGCTTATATTATTATAAACATCACTATCAAAGCATTTAAGAATATATTGGGTCACAAGTATAAAGATGCATAAGGTAATTGAAGTTCACAACCAAACATATGATTAACATGGTCTTGACTCATAAATAGGATGATTAAGCCTCTGATTGGGTGACTAAAATGTCTGATCAGCCAATTGGATTGGGTGGGTGGGTCTATAGATCAATTGATTATCAATTGGTCAAATAATTTTTCTAGTGTACTGACGTGATCGACCTATCAAGTAACCTGATAGGACAATCACAATGTAAAAAGAAAAGTCTCAAATTGAAAAGCAATCCAAAATTTGATGTGAGCTATCATGATCGAGCAATAAACTAACATGATCAGGTGATTAGGAACTATGATTGGTCGACCAGGAAGTGCGATTTGGAGATCACAATCCAGTTGAGTTTTGCAACATTAAATTGTTTTTGGGATTGTGATAAGAAAAGGGAATAGAATTATGTTTTTCCAAGATCATGACACTCCTATAAAAGAGGGAACACCCCAAAGGATATGAAACATGAGATAAATTGTGAGAAAAGTTTCCCATTATACTCCTTCTTGGGTAGAGAAAGAAACCCAAAGGAGTCCCAAGTAGGACAATAAAGGGAGTGACACAACAACAAGAAAGTCAATAACTCATGTTCCTCTTCAACTTGGAGACCAAGTTGGTGTACCACTTTCTCAGTCATCTATACAGACGAAATAGAGGTCTAGGCACACATGCTTAGGATTGCAAAAGCTATTCCACAAGATGTTAATGAAGTGTTGCAAAGAGGATAATTGTGTAGCAAATTGGTGTCCAATCCAAATCTTCATCTCATCATTCTAGATTTCTTGTTGTCTATTCTAGATCTATATACAGAAGACCATGTTCTTCACTGACATAAGACATGTCCAATTGTTGGAAATCTAGTGTACTCAAATGTATTACCTTTATTGCTTCTTTTTTTGGTTCACCAATGTTTTACAGTTATTACAGATCTTATGGATGGGGTATTTTTTCTTATTCCATTATGCTCCCTTCCCTAAAACCCCACAATGGGGTGATCTAAGGTGGTCGGGTAGCCCCTGACTGGTTTTTGATCATCATTCAAACCTTTACTCAACTACTAAATAAAGCTTCTAATGAGGGACCTTTCCCTCCTCTAAAAGACTCATATAGCATGGAGGATTCACACCGTAAATTTGTTTATGACCTCATGGTATTCATGGAGTTACATGAAAGAGGTGTAATTGTCTTAGAGTTGTTACGAGCGTGCTTCACTCCCTCATAAATGATAAGAGTTGTATTATTTTAGTAATATAACTAATTAATAGAAAAAATTATAATATATTGTGCATTAATGATGGTTGTCTTCCTCAAAGTTATCTTGGTATCCCACTCTTTAGTGGAAAACCTTTGAAACAACACTAAAGTCCCTTGCTAGATAGAATTAAAAGTAAGCTAGAAGATTGGAAAGATAGACAACACTCCATGGTATGAAGGGATGAATTAATTCACTCCACTCATTCCTCAATTCATCTACTCTAAACTTCATCCTTTCCTTTGCCCACTGCAATTATGGATGATATTGATAAACTTTAAAGAGATTTTATTTGGGGAATCACTAACAAGAAAATGAAAATTCACATTGTAAAATGGGAGAAAATCGTCAACCAGAAAATGAAGCAGGTCTAGCTGTCAGATCTATCAGAGACATGGTTCAAGATGCTTCTATTCTTCATGGTCTGAACATATTAGCAAAAAAGGTTATTCTATTGATAAAATGGATTCATGAAAATTACATGCTAAAAAACACCTCCCAGACCATTAGTGAGAATGAATTATTCTCTTGCATTTAAAAAGAAACAAAAGGTAAAGCAATACCTTGAACCCACACATCGAATTTGAAGTGGGGAACAATGAAACATATCAATTTGGTTGAGTGGTTATGACTTACAGTATTCAAGGAAGGTATCTCCTTCATGGGAGGAAGGTTGGGAATAACAAACTTTTTACCAATAACTACATCAAGAATTTGGGTATTTTTATCAATTCTTATTGTATCCTCTTCAAAAATAGTGATAAAATTTTGAACACTTAATGTTTGAGTGTGTTACTCTAAAACTATCTAGGAGAAAGCTAATGATATCCTTAAAGGCATCCATAATTCTCAGTCTAAACTTAGTTAATATTAGAATAAAAGATTTCATTTTTTGAGTTGCAATATTCTTCATTGGATTTGGAATGAAAGCAATTCTAGAGTTTTTGAACAGAACGAAATGGCTTCAACATCTTGTGTACTATTATTATTGGTGATTTCAGAAGGCTATTGTATCGATTGTTCATTCATCATTCTCTTTGGAGTTTATGTAATGATGTGGGCAAGGTTTCAAGGTTGATCAGTTATGCTTTCCTCTCTGAAGAAGCTATATGGTTGGTAGGATTATTGCTAATGTTTCTCAACTGCTTCCTATATGGTCTTTCTCTTGCATGTATCTAGTTTTAGATGTATTTTGCATCAAGGTCATTGTTGTTGTCTATGATATGAAGATATTATTTTGGATAATTATATTGATTTAATATCAAGTTATCTAGTTTTCCTTGATATTATCTACTTGATTTTATCAATCTGGCCTAATTTTCTCTTTGTTCTACTAGGTGACAGAAATCTACTCTCAATATGTATATGAAGGAATTGTACATAAAACAAAAAAAAACAAAAAAGTAATATAACATCTTGAATGACAAAAAAGTTATGAAAGAATAATTTCCAATCCCTTTATATTGCATATTGATTTTTCATCTAAGTCTTTCTAGAGCTTAAGAGCTATTGGGAATTTATGGCATATCATAAATCCAATTGGATAAACATAGAGAATACCGTGATTGATAACAAAATTGGTTTATTTCGATAACTTATTAGGAATTGCATAAGAAGATGGTCGCACACTAATATGAAAACTGACTTATTACAATAGGAATAGAATGGAAATAGGTTTCCCTTTCACCAGATGGAGTTAAGGCTTTGATTGATAGTTAAAACCTCAACTAGAACTACATTATTTGATGTCATCTTTGGGGTACAAATGAACAAACTTTTAAGATGTGAGGGACATAATTTCCTCTATGCTCATATGTCTTCTAGGGTCCAAATGATATATGTATCAGATTATATGAACATCACATCTATAGAACAATGACCTATGTAGTGACTCAAAGTTACATTTTCCTCCATAAATGTTGTAAATTTATCAAATAATTATTGTTTAGAAAAGATATTGTTATTAAATTCATGTGGGCATCTATTTATATATGACTAAAAAAAGAAACATTAAAGAGTTTTGAATTTCCATTCTAGAATAAAATCACATCTAAAGATTATTTGTTTGAAAAAAAATTCTACTGTTCTTCAACACGATTTTTCTGAGTAATTTCATCATAGATTCAATGCCCTCCCAAAAATGTATTTGTTGTATTGTAGTACTACAAAGAGAAACTTTTGAACTATCTATTGGCCCTTAGCTCATCAGAGAAAATTTTCATCATAAACCAATTTCTTTACAAGAAGACTAGAGATATGAAAGAAGAAAGAGGTGACTCAGGTGCAGTTCAAGTATGGTGCACATTATAAAAGGCAAGGAAGAAGACGGTCTGGACAATAGTCTACACACAATAATAAATATCTCTCTAATATTTTTTCATTTGTGTAAGATATTTCATGTCTATCTATATGTATAAAATGACAACGACCAAGTCTACTTAAATACCAAGGAAAATGGGTGAATAGATGCCCAAGTTCAAGCCATTATTGCCTCCTGGAAGAACTCTCCATTGGGTTCCAAGAACCATAGTTCGACCAACAAGTCCCATGAATCCAAAAAACTAACTCTTTTGTATGATGATAAATTCCAACATCAACTGTAAGATAATGTTTAATACAAATAGAATATCAATAGTCAATAGGTTGGATACATTATTAATTTGGTTGTATACATGAGTCACATTGTTAAGTATGAGTGTACTCAATTGGTTAAAACTATCCAATAATGCGACTCTTGAATGTAACTCTGGTAAGTTTCAATTAGTTATTAAAAAAAACTAAAAACATAGAGGCAAACGTGTTTCCTGTCTTAATAAATAGCTCATGGTTTTATGTTCTCTAAAGAAGAAAATAGATCCTAAACTAAACTTATTTCCTAGAATCCCTCAAGCATTATGTGACATTATCATATTAGGATAACATGTTTATGCATTATTGTGAAAATTGTTTCAATGATTCAAATTAAAGATCTTAGTGTAAATCTAGACCTTCCAATCTTTGTTTCTTTGCATTCTTTCCTGATCAACAACTAAAACTTGTTTTTGGTTTTTTGGGATTCTAAAAGTCACCTCAGGATGTGTGTAGAAAAGAAAATTTTCTATGGTAGAATGCCAAATCTGTAGTAGATAGGCTATGCTAGAACGTATGCTTCTATCATAGGCTGGAAGGTATTCTAAGGTCACAATTGGCCCTATTGACCGCCCAAATCTAACACTATCGTTGCCTCTAGCATAAGGCATTGTTCTGCAGTTGAACACTTGTTGTAAAATGTGTTGTTCTATGCATGGCACCATCTATGGAACATGCCATTATGTTGTAGAGTTATTCTCCTCTAAACATGTGTCACTGGTGAAGTCACTCATCTGAAATGAATTCTTGGGTTTCTTTCACTTACATACATGTATCCTACCACTATTTTCTTGGATTTACACATGTCTCAAGATCCAATGTTGTAAGACATGAATAAATGTGACACAAGAAGTCATTCATATATATTGAACAAAAATAGTTCTTTCCAACAATGAAGAAAGCTTTCATGTTAAAAAAGAACATAATGTCACTAAAGTGATGGAAATTCTTTAATACTACTACAATCCTCAATTTGAAGAGATAAATTATGTTTCACTATAGTTCCAACAATATTTTTCCATATTTGCCACATGTATCAACAGATATTCCTTCTCTAAGGATCTAATTCTCTTAGTATCTTACATATATTTAAGACTCTAATGTTGTATCCAATATACATGTGTGACAAGTTGCATAATTTATCTCCATAACATAACTGCCTAAAGAGAAGATTACTATATCTCACTGTACCTCTCAATTCCTCTAGGTAAGGTGGGCAACATCCAATTTCCAATATTTATGAAGTTTCTTTGTGAGCCCACAATTCCCTTTACCCTCTTTAAAAAAGGATTTCACATAAACTTGACTTATATCCCATCTTAGTTTTATCATTTTGGTTATCCTTCCAAAACCCAATTTTGACCTTTGAAATAGAATGTGGGTATAAATTATAATAGTTGGTCTTAATTGTTAATAACAAAATTGGATAAATTGAATATCGTCTAACCACATCATTCATAATATTTTCCTATATGGTATTTTCAACATGTTCATGTTCAAGTCGATGGTCAATGTTTGGCCAATAGAAATCCCCTACTCTACTGCCCCCCATCTACTCAACTTATTAATGTACAATGGGAGCAATCACATGAGGGAAAAATGTTCCAATGCAATTAGCTTATGCTCTAGCTTGAGAAAAATCATCAAGTTCATGTACTAAAAAAATTCGTCTCATCAAGAATGTATTCTCAATGATTGATTGCAACAACAAGTGGTTTTTGTTTTTATTCTACAAAATTATGGGAAACTATAACTTTTTTCAGAAACGTCCATATTGAATTAGGCCTTTAATTAAGTTGTATTCTTTTGTTGTCTTCTTTAAATTAATACCCCTAACTATTAATAAGGAAAGTTCCATCAAATACCTTTATAGTAGGCTAGATCCATAACTCATTGAATCATGAATAATCTTTGGCTGGCACTCGCATATCAATCATTTAGGTATGAAACTTTTTCCAATTGCATCATATGCAACTCAATGATAGACGAGGAAGAATCATTGTTAACTTCCATCATATGGAACTCCCATCTTCATGACTTTAGGAACTTAATCCTATTAAGGATATCCAGTTATGCCAAACACAATCACTGATACCAACAAACCATGCACCTTGATTTGGAAGACCCCATATGTTCACCTCACAGCTCACCATGATGGAAAATGCACCTGACATTGGTGACCCCACATAAATTGATGGAGGCCTTGCATGTGGGAAAGAATCTTAAGCTTAATAAATAATGAGGGATTGGGTATAACACACAAATATATATATATATATATATATATATATATATATGTATATGTATATATGTATATACCAAATTACCACATATGTATCTATTATATATCTACATATATGTACACATAAGAAGAAAAACTACAGGTGATTAAAAATGTGATGATGATATACTACTATCACAATATTTCCAAGCTAATGCAAGATTTAGGTCAGCTAGTCTATGCATAAACAAATGATGATAAACCTCAATTTTTAGGTCTTCAATCACGAGAAACCATCATGGACAATCCATCACTGTTGATTATTGTTTTATGCACATCCTTATTCATATCCAACATTTTAGATATCATATATCGTAGACTATCCTAAACTATTACATCATATGTAAGAGAAATCTTGTTTTACATGTAAGGGAATAAGGTGGAAAGAAATAAATGTAGAGCCTATAAAGAAGGTATAACATGCAAAAGGTATTAAGAATGAAAAACAATATACCTCAAGAAATTAAATCAAACAAATTTATGGTTTGGACATAATCATGCATACAAGAAAAACTATATTGATGTGTCTCTTTTGATTTGCGTATATAGACATATATATTATCATATTATATTGTGATAATGGTGACATTAATTATGACATTACTAAATTATTCAATTTCATCATATGAACTATTCATACTGTTATCTTATAATGACAAAACCTTGAATCCAAATTGAAAATTTTGATAAAGAGAATGAGATGTGGCTCTGATAGAACTTTTAGGTTCTTGGGAGGAGAAAATGTAACAGAAAGAAAATTTCATTTCCTGAGAATCTCTCAATTAGGATTTATCTCATGCAATAAAACCAAATTAGGATTATAATTTAAGATGTTATTGTGTAATTAGTTCCAACAATAGAACTTCAACTTCTTTTTATAGATTTGGGCCTTCCAATAAAAATTTCTTTAGAATCTCTCTAGACCATCCAATGAATGTTGCTTTGGTATCTCACTCGATCAGCAACCATATCTGGTTTCTTACTTATCTAGCATGTTGAAAGTCACCTTGAGATGCATTCAGAAAACAAATTTTATTGTGGTGGATTCCCACTATCAATAGTGGATAGTATGTTGTGGAGCATTCCCTTCTATTGTACAGTGAAACATATTCTAGTTGGATCTAAAGCTCTAGAGGGGGGGTGAATAAAGCTTCCAAAATTCTCACAAGATATATTAGACCTTCAAATTATATCAAATTAAAACCAATAGATTAAGTGCAATTTGAGGTTCTAACTAACAAGCATAGCAAGGATGAGAGGAATTGATAGAAAGCACTTGACAAGGTCATGTATAGTGGTTCCACTCTCCAAACTAGGAGAGAGTTAGTCCACTACCTAGAGAGGTCCGCCTCTAGGACTTTGCAAATGCTTTTCTCTATAGATTCACCAATAAGAGTTACAAGACAAGACCACCAAAGGACTTAAACATCCAAGCACCAAGAGTATTCCACCTTATAAAGGACTTACCCACTTTTCCAAGAGTCTTCAACCTTCTACAAGGTCTTACCTACTCTTACAGAACTCTTCCTCCTTCAAGGACTTTTCCACTCTTCTTGGATCTTCAGCCTTTGCCTTCTCCTTTACCTGGAGAAGATCTTCACCTCTTCTTCAACTGTGAAGAACAACAACAACAACTCCACCTTCAGTCAGAGTAGCTTGCTTCACCTTTGCTTCATGGAGGAAAGGGGTAGGGAAGATGGACTAGATGAGAGCTTTACAAGCACAAGGAAGTAGCTCTCTTACAATAGGCCTATCTCACTCATAATCACGGAATGAAGTGTAAACTAGAGAGAGAAATGGGCTCAAGGAGTTCCAACACACTCAACTATAGCAAGGACTTAGAATAGCATGAATGAGCAAACTTGGAATGAACTCCAAGGGGTCCAATTTATAGTTGGGGGTGTTCCCTTGTGTGTGGGATCACTTAGGGTCAAAATACAACCATTTTCCAAGATGCAACAGATCTATTTTCTTACAAAAAAAACTCACCAATGGTTATAATCACTTTTTCTGCCATTTCCTTACAGTACATTTGGTCGATTTTCAATAAAGGTAACTCGACCGATCCATAAAAAGACAAACCCAGTTTTCAAACTATTAGTCGAGTTTGTTTTAGGAAACTTGACCGATGAGCTCAAATCAGGTTTGCTCAGTGAGTCACTGGGTCGAGTTATGTGAGTGTTCAACTCGGACTATGAGTCATCTTTAGAATTCAACATAGGATCGGTCGAGATTCCAACTCGACCGATGAACAACATGTGATAATTTTTTCTAAATTGATATCTGAGTGATTAAACCATGGAATTATGTGTCCCTAATTTTTTCTCATCTTAGTTACAAGTCATATCATCAGTACAAGTGTTTACAAAAATTATCTAAGGTCATTTGGAGTGATTTCCCAAATTGCACACTTGCACTGCATTTGACTTGAACTTGAACAAGGTAGGGCTTGTCTAATTTGATCCTTTGCATGTACTTAAAGCCTAAAATCAATCTTGATCAATAATATTAGATACATAGGAATGAAATGTTTAAGTCATTATCAAAATATGGGCATTGTATAACTCTGAGGTCAACATTCTCCCCTTTTTGACAGTGACAAACCATTCCTCAATCATATTGAAAAGGATATTTGAAGTTATACCTTTGACTTGTGAATTGGAAGGAGATTCAAGATTTGATCAATGTGAATTGCTCCCCCTCAATCTATTCTTACTCTAACATGCACAGTTACTCTATCTACACAAAGCAACATGACATATATATACTTTATGGTCCTTTAGCAACTCCCATGATAAAGCATATAATGAACAGGAAAAGAATCACATAGGCAATAGAAAACAATATGGTTGAGCTTGAAAGCATTAAACTTCTCACCCCCTTTTGACATTATCAAAAAGGAAGGGGTGTAGAAGAGCATAGAAATAGGACTTCTCTAATCACAACCAGGCATACATCCATAACATGCAACCTCAAAGCATACATCAAATAGAGACGAGAGAAATAAACAATCTAAGTCATAATCAAAATATGGTAAAACATGAAACCAACTCATTAGATATAGTAAAGCAAAGAGTAAGTGTACATAAGATTAAGATTACAACCCAGAAAGCAAGTTCTCAAAAAATAGCAACAAGCCAAAACAATGATAAAATAGAACAACTCAGAACATGTGCCCATATATTTCTAATACAAAATAGCCTCGAAAGATATATATGATCAACATATAGACTAAAAACTATGATAACTAAACATATAAGATATCTAAGTCCACAACATCATCATCCTTAGCATCTGAAGCATTAGGCTCATAGTCATCATCTCTGTCTGAAGATGCAGCAGAGAGAACAACATTGTCTTCATTACCAGAGGCACTAGGAAAACCATCAGAGCCATCATCATCAGATGCCTCACCATCATCAGCAGTAGCCTCCTCATCAGTAGCAGCCTTCTCAATAGCCTGGTCTGGCATCTCCTCATCAGGAAGAGAGCCAAAACCTCAATCGAGCCAATGTGCATTCTACTCATCCCAAGACATACCAAGAGCATGGAGCTCATTGGCATATGGGAAAGAAGGAGCAAAACTACTAAGGCTGGCAAGTAGAGTGGCCAAGGAACCAACAGTCAGAGCCAACACACGAGGGGTAGATCTACCAGTAGCATAGGGTGTAGCAGCAGAATATGTAGGTGGAGGGGCAGGATAAAAGTGATCATATTCATAGGATGCATAGTCACCTTTGGGGCAGGGCTAGTAGACTGGGTAGGGGTGTGCACAGGACATGTTCATTTTGGACATTATGAAACATAGGTCCTAATGCAGGTGCTTCTAAACCTAAAGATTGTACGCCTGCTGATACATCATGTAGCCCATAAGGGTTTCATTGGATACATGAAACGAGGCATGGGCAGGTTAGATAGGCTGAGGTGGTGGAGGTGCTCGGGTAGAGGTAGAGGTAAAGGCACCAAGTTTAGTGAAGGAGAGGATAGGAACAAACTTCTGAAGAGTGGTCTCACTAATGCGAACTCCTTTCTGGGCATGTTTGTAATGAAGGTCGTGGAAAAGAGATTTTCCAATGGCAAGTTGGAATAGACCACAAATCAGGGCTAGGTAGGGTGGGTGGGTGCATGGTGTTCTTGCCTAAGTCAAAGAAGGTCATATGATGGAGAACGTATCTTAACCACTTGACTCTGATGCTCTTCAAGAGACAATACATGATCACCGTAGTGTTTTCTGCAATCTCAATTTGATTCTTCTTTGTGTGAATATTGCAGTTAACAACTAGGGCGAGGATGCATATCTTGAGGTCCAAGGAAGAGGAGGGAAGTGTGCACTTCTTCCTATATGGAAATTGAGGTTTTTTCAATAACTTATGAATATCAGAGAGAGTAAGATCATATTGCTTGTAGAAGGCCTCAGGATCAACTAAGTCAAAATACTCTAGGTAGTCCTTACGCCAAGTGTCTGTCACTTCAGTACCTGAAAAGAAGATGTTCAGGTAACCTCAGAGACTTGAATTTCTTCCCGACTATCATGGATGTGAGGACTACTTGAGTATCAGGATGGGTTATGAGGGTGTCGTAATTCCAATGCAAATTAGCATAGAATTCGTGAACTACTTTGGTGCTAGTGGTGGAATTGTTATAGCCCGTGAGTTCAACACCCAAGGCAGAGAGATGGTGATCATAAAGAAACTCTGCTACTTGATCTATGACCTCTTGTCTTCCTGGTTTAGGCTCAAATAGGGCACGAAAAGGGAAAGGGTTTTGGGGAAGGAGCTCCTTATACCTATTTAGAGCATCATTTGAGAAAAGGAAAGTGTCATTAAATGGAATCAAGTAGGAGTTGGATGAGGATGAAGGTGCATTAGTTGGGGTGGCCCTCTTCCTCCTATTGGATGTCATAGAGACAAAAAGGAGAGTAAGGAAAGAGAAAAAGCTAAAGACTCACCATTAAAACTCATCCACATACCTAGGTTAGCAAGGGGGGAGATCAAGGGAGGTCAAGCTAGGTTTAACTAGGGCTAGGGAGAGGAAGGTTTGGGCTAGGGTAGAGAGCTTAGGAAAGATGGAGGTTGGATCGGTCGACTTTCCTTTAGTTGAGATGGAGAATAGTCAACTGAGCCCATCTTAAATTTGCTTTAGCCCGACCATCGGTCGAGTTCTGTGAACTTGGAAACTCGACCATTAGGCTCTTTAAAAAAGCTCTCAGCCTCCGATCAGTTAGGTTGTCAACTCGATCGATGGTCAACCTGACCTAAACTTAAAAAACTAAGTTTCTAGCCATTAGAGTGCTAATTAAATTTATTTTTAAGTCCATTATGTATTTTGAACATACTCAGGCACATATCACTCATCATTGGGTACTATTTTGTGGTAAAACATGCATTTGTGAAAATTACCCAAAAATAAGGGAAAACCAAGGAAAAATGAACATGAAATAATGGATATTTAGCATATTAGCAAGCAGAGGTGATCAAAATAGAGGTAAAACATATACGATAGATGACAACTATCTAGAAGGCATATCAGATTCATTCAAAGTAGTTATGAGTAGTTTAGATCTAACAAAGTTAAATTTCTCTCTAGCTAGAGGTTTAGTAAAAATGTTTGCCGATTGATTTTCTGTGTCCACATGCATGATATAGATATCTTTCTTAGCAATGTGATCATGCATAAAATGATGGAGAACCTCTATATGTTTATCTCTAGTGTGCAAGATAGGATTATATGATAAGTTAATTGCACTAGTATTATCACAATAGATAGGAGAAGCATCAAAATGAATGTTAATATCTTGGAGCATTTACTTCATCCATATGACCTAGGCACAACAACTCTCGACTGCAATGTATTCATCCTCAGTGGTTGATAATGCCATTGTGCTCTATTTCTTGGAGAACTGGGACACCAAGCATGGTCCTAGGTGGAAACAACTGCCACTTGTGCACTTTCTATTAATCAAGCAGCACGCATAATCTGCATCACTATAATTAGTAACAGTAAAGTCCCTTGTCTTGGGATAACATAGTCCAAAATTTTGGGTTTTGGCTAAGTACCTTAAAATCCTCTTCACATCGATAAGATGTGATTTCTTAGGATTTTATTGAAAGTGAGAACACAAGCCAACACTTAACGTTATATAAGGTCTAGAGGTAGTTAAATAAAGTAAACTTCCAATCATACCTCTATAGATATTCTCACTTACCTTCTCACCTTCTTTATCTTTGTCACGTTTGGCGGTGTTTGACATTGGTTTGTCCATTGGTTTGGTGTTCTCCATCCTAAAGCATTTGAGTAGTTCACTTGTATACTTTCCTTGGTTGATGCACTTCCCATCTTTTGTTTGCTTGATTTAAAATCTGAGGAAGAACATGAGCTTAACCATCATAGTCATCTTGAATTCACTCTGCATAAGATCACTAATTCTTTGCAAAGATCAAGGTTAGTTTTGCCAAAAATGATATCATTAAAATATATTTGGCGTTCGGCCTCCTCCATGGGCATGGGAGGGGGGAGAAATCTTTCTCTCTTAATCCTATTAAAATATATTTGTATGATAAGAAAATTGTTAGAAGTGTGCTTTAGAAATAAGGTAGAATCCACTTTGCCCATGATATACCCATGATCTAACAAAAAGTTCTTTAGTTTCTCATACCAACCTCTATGTACTTGTTTGAGTCCATAGAGATCTTTTTGTAACAAATAAACATGGTTAGGTAAACTATCATGTTCAAAGCTCAGAGGTTGTGCAACATACACTTCCTCCTCAATTGTACCATTCAAAAATGCACTTTTAATATCCATTTGATATAGAAGAAAGTTTTTATAACTAGAAAAGAAAAGAAACATACAAATGGACTCAAGTCTTGCTATAGGTGCATATTTTTCATCAAAATGTATACCTTGCTACTGATTATAGTCTTGAGCCACTAACCTTACTTTGTTCCTTACCACTTTTCCGCTTTCATCAAACTTGTTGCGGTAGACCCATTTGGTGCCAATGATCTTTCTATCACTTGGTCTTGGCACTAGGGTTCAAACTTTGTTCTTTTCAAATTGCTCCAACTCTTCTTACATAGCTAGGATCCCGTCATCATCCCCAAGAGCTTCCTTGACATTCTTAGGCTCAAGTTGTGAGATGAAGGCATTGTTGGCTTGTTGTTTGTTGAATGTAACCCACATTTCACCTGAAATTAGCTCTTTTGGATAATTCTTTTTAAACTGGGGGGTTGGATCCTCCTTCTCTTCATCTTTCTCTTCTTCTTGAGTGACCACCTCCTTTCCCTTTTGTGTGAAGTTGAGCTCTTTTAGAATAGGAATTACTTCACTTGCAACATCATCATTTGAAACAAACTCAACATTTATGCATTCTTCAACTTTAGCAAGATCAACATTAAATACTTTGTAAGCCTTGCTAGTAGTTGTATAGACAAGAAAGAAATCCTTGTAAGATTTCAGATCAAACATGTCGAGAGAATCTTTCGTATTCAAAACAAAACAAGGACATCTAAAAATATAGAAATACTCGATAGAAGGCTTCCTACCATGCCATAGATCATAGAGGTCTTTCTTCAAATAAGGATGAATAAAAATCCGATTTTGCACAAAACATGAGGTACGAACAGCTTCAGCCCAAAACTTCTTTGGAGTATCATACTCTAGAAGCATGGTCCTAGCCATCTCCTATAAGACCTATTCTTCCTCTCTACAACCCAATTTTGTTGAGGTGTTCAAAGTGAAGAGAACTTGTGTGCATAACCAGATTCTTGACAAAAATTTTCAAAAAGCTCATTTTCAAATTCTCCCCCATGATCACTACAGATGGAAACGATGCAGCAAGAAGCTTCATTATCAACTCATTTACAAAAGCTTGAGAAAACATCAAGTGTATCACTCTTAGAAAGAAGAAAGAAGGTCCAAGTATATCTAGAGAAATCATATACAATAACAAGCCAATACTTAGAACCACCAAGAGATTGAGTTCTCATTGGTTCAAATAGATCAATGTAAAGAAGCTCAAGAGCTCTCTTGGTACGAAGGACTTCGTTGGAATTGAAGGAGGACTTGGTTTGCTTTCCTTGGGTACAAGGTTGGCATTCCTCATCCATATCAAAATCAAATTTGGGAAGTCCCTTGACCAAGTCCTTCTTGCTCAACTTCTTCAACTGATGTATATTTACATGACCAAGCCGATGGTGCCAAAGAGAAATATCATTTGAGTTGACTACTAGGCATCTACCAACAACACGCTTAATAGAGTAAAGAACAATAACATAAAGATTACAACTACTAGTTCCCTTATACATAACTTGGTGGGTGAGGGAATCTAGAGTCAAGTATTCAAAGGATGTAAATAACACAAGGTAACCATTGTCACATAATTGACTAAAACTAAATAAATTGTGATGTAGTTCATCCATAAGAAGAACATTCTTGATACACAAGGGATTCACCAACATTACCCTCACCTTTGACTTCACCTTTCTTATTGTCCCTAAAGGTGACCAAACCTCCTTTGTTTTTGGTGAAGTTGATGAAATGGCTTATATCACCTGCCATATGCTTAGTGCAACCACTTTCAACAATCAATATTCCTTTTTCCTCACTTACCTAAACAATTTCTTCACTAGTAGAGGCCATAAGTGGGTGGCACTCTCCATCTTCTTCGGAGCTTGAGCTACTTGAAGATGAAGCTTCTCAAGCTGCATGAGTTGCATTCTTGTGTCTCTTCTCCTTCTTGTCTTTCCTCTTATACTTGCTCTCCTTCTTATACTCCTCTTCCTTCTTTGAGTTTCCCTTGTGGTGTGACTTTTTTGACTTGGTACATTCACTCTTGTAGTTCCCCTTTTGTCAACACGTGTAGCATCTAGGAGTAGAGGAGAAGGAGGCTTGCTTTCCCTTAAAGTGTTAACCCTTGATGTAGTTGGCTTCATGCTCACTTGGGCCATCATCTTCACTAGAGGAGGAAGGAGAAGTCCAACAAGAAAGTTGTTGTTGAAGGATGACTGCCTCCACTTGTGCTTTGAAAGCACTATCTTTGATCTTCTTAGCTTCTTCTTGCTTGTCTAGCCTTGGGTCATGTGCTTGGAGGTTGCCAATGAGTTATTCAGTTGGGATGTTGTTGAGACTCCTCCCTTCTTCAATGGAGGTGACCTTTGACTCCCATCTCTTTGGTAGAGTCCTCAAGATCTTGGAGTTGATTACACCTCTATCCAAAGTTTTCCCAATGCAGCCATCCCATTGATGATGACATTGAGTCTTGAGTACATCTCCACAATCCCTTCTTTCTTGCCCATCTTGAAGTTCTATAGAAGATTATTCAACATGTAGGTCTTAGCCTCCTTGACTTGCTTTGTGCCTTCATAGGTGATGCACAATTTGTCCCAAATCTAATAGGCGGTGTCCCAAGATGAGATTCGGTTGAGCTCTGTTGGGGTAAGGGTTGCATAGAGGATGCTTATGGCTTTGGCATTGAGTTGGGCTTCTTTGAGTGCAACTTCACTTCAAGTTGCAACATCTCTGGTTGGCTCCTTGTAAGGTGTGACCATCACCTTCCACATGTCAAAATTCATACCCTGAATGTAGACTTGCATACGCCTATTCCAATAGAAGAAGTTGGTGCCATCAAAGACTGGATGATGCATGGAGAAGCCTCCTTCTAGGTTGCAAGAACCAAGTAGATTGTCGCCTATCTTTTCATCTCATGGGAAGATTGTTGGAGAAGATCCTTGGCTCCGATACCACTTGTTGGATCTACAGCTCTAGAGGGGTGGTGAATAGAGCTTTAAAAATTCTCACAAGATAGATTAGACCTTCAAATTATATCAATTCAATTTGAAGTCTTGAATAACAATCATACCAAGGATGAGAGAAATTGATAGAAGCACTTGACAAGGTCATGTAGAGTGGTTACACTCTCAAAAGTAGGAGAGAGTTAGTCCACTACCTAGAGAGTTCAGCCTCTAGGACTTTGCAAGTGCATTTCTCTATATATTCACCAATAAGAGTTAAATACAAGACCACCAAAGGACATAGCCATCCAAGAACCAAGAGTCTTCCTCCTTACTAAGGACTTACCCACTTTGGTAAGAGTCTTCAACTACTCCAAGGTCTTACCTACTCTTGCACAAGTCTTCCACCTTCAAGGACTTTTTCACTCTTCTTGGATCTTCATCCTTTTCCTTCTCCTTCACCTACAGAAGATCTTCACCTCTTCTTTAACCTTGTAGAAGAACAACAACTCCACCTTCACTCGGAGTAGCTTGCTTCACACCCTTAATTTAAAATAGAAATCATGAACCCATTTCTCTCTAGGATAGCTCTACCTTCTCTCTAGAAAAGGCGATACAGGGTTCCATGGTAGGCGGGGGTGCTCGACCCCCCTGCTTCTACTGCTTCTGGTTCTGGTGCCGCTAGGGTCGACAAGGGTGGGTGGTTCTATCCTACCGCCGATGTCACGGTGGCAGGCGAGTGGGTGTGCGCGGTGGCAGGCACACCACCCACTCTGAGGGGTGCCGGAGCGGAGGACCCCAAAAACCCCTTCCGTAGGGAGGGTGACCAAAGGCTTTGGACAAAGATGACTGATAACATTCTGGAGGAGATGGATGACTATCATCAACACTCGACGGTCATCCAAATTCTCGGCAGGAAATGCCACCCAACGCAACTCTGAGGGTGCATGCAACGTTTCTGGCGGCCGAGAGGTGCTCTAGAGCTGTTCTCGTTGGACGGCGACCTATATTTGGCTCGCTTCTCCAATTCTTTCAATTTGAAGAAAGCGACAGATGGTGGTCTGTGGTTTTTTGATGACCAGCTAGTGCTGGTGAGAAAATGGACGAGGGAGGCTGACACCCGCAGAGTGGCGTTCACCACTGCCCCGGTGTGGGTTTCCCTCCCTGACGTTGGAAGACACTGGACGCCGCATGCCATAGTAGTTATTGCTCACGTCATAGGGGTTCCTAGAGCTATGGACAGGAGATCAGATGGATCCACCATGGGCTGCACAAGGTTTTGTGTCCACATTTCGGCGGACACTAAACCACCATCGGAAGTTATGGTGGAGATACCAAATGGGGAGGAATGGGAGGTCAAAGTCAGATATCAAGCTTTGCCCGACCGTTGTGAGGATTGCAAGGTATTTGGGCACGAAACTGGACAACGCCCAGGTGCTAGAAGAGTCGTCAATGATGAGCCACCGATCATCCCTGAGTCTGCGAGGGGGAGACATAACAGAGCGGGGAAATCTAGACCGCCGCATCAGACAAAGAAGAAAAAGGCTAAGGAGGTAGACGAGATTGCTGCAGCTTCTGAGGGGCTGTGCGCGGGCACTGCAGCGGCCCAGGTGCTGGATGACAATGTGGATATAGTGGAAGAGGGAGAGGTGACGGAGGTCCTATCTGTGGTGGTTACCTCAGATGATGGCGCAGGCAGGTTGTCTGAGGATTTTTCCGTGATAGAAGTTGTAACCTTTGACACTAATGTGGCAACTTCTACGGAAGCTGGCGAAGAGGGAAGAGCAGCTAACCATGCTGATGATAATCCATTCGCTGGTTTGGAGAGCATTACATATGAAGCTAGTGCTGATGCGAGTGCTGACGTACAGCGTAGTCAGAGTCCTAGGAAAACCCGCAACACAACCAAGAAGAAGAAGAAAGGGAACTGCTCCGAGGAAGGGAGTGGTTCCAAGAAACAGTAGATATGTCCATTCTCACATGGAATGTGCGAGGGGCAGCTCTGCCGAGGACGCAGAGAAGACTCAGAGGTATTCTGGGAGAGCTGAAGGGTGACTTAGTCTTCTGTTTCAAAACAAAGATTAGAAGGATTAATGGAGCATGAAAAAAACCATTTTTCCTAAATTCTGGCAGACGTTAGACAATCTGAACCATGTAGAAAGAGGAAGGATGGTGATTGGCTGGAATCCTCTTGTATGGTGGATCAAACCGATTCATATCTCTGACCAAGTCGCCATGATTAGCTGCTTCAATGCATGTGGTTTTTCTGGCATTATCACTGGAGTCTACGGAAAAAACTTGGAGTGCAATCGGAGGACTCTCTGGGAGGACATCAAAGGTGCTGCCCAAAGCGAGGTTCCTTGGCTTGTGCTGGGGGACTTCAACAATGTACGCAGAGCTAGAGAGAAAAAAGGTGGCCTACCAATGCCCGAAAGAGTAATGGCTACCTTCAATGACACCATGGACGTTGCCAAGTTGCTGGAGCTTCCTTCCATAGGGGGGATAACCTCTTGGTCTAACAAATAAGGCATCAATAGAAGGATTGCTAGCCACCTCGATAGAGGCTAGTGAATGAGCAATGATTGATTTCCTTTCCACATGCGATCATTATAATGGGTTCACATCCTTTCAGTGACCATGTGTGGATGAAACTAGATTTGGTGAACACACCTCATTTCCCTAAGCCTTTCAGATTTATTAATTTGTGGTGTGAGTGGCCAGGGTTCAAACAACTAGTGGAACAGAGTTGGGGCACTGTGGTGGAGGGTAACCCGCTCTTAGTTGTTCTTAAAAAGTTGCAGCATATGAAGATGGCACTTAAGAAATGGTCGAAGGAGAAAGTGAACTAGCCTAATTTAACCATGGAATCTTTGGCGATCTACAACAAGGTTGCGCTGGAAGTTAGATTGCATCAGATGGAGAATCTAGCTATTAATGAGGAATGTAGAGCAGAAGATAGATTGAGACAACTGGAAAAAGCTAAGGAGTTGTTCTATTGGCAGAGGAGCCGGATGAGATGGGTTGCCGATGGTGATAGGAATTCAAATGTCTATCAAAGAGCTGTGAAAAAGAAGGAATTGCTTGAAACAATTCATGAACTCATTAATGAGGATGGACAAACTATGGGGGGGCAAGAGGAGGTTGCATGTGAGGTGGTGGAGTTCTTCAACAAACTATACAACCAACACAACACCTGCTCTAACCTTAAAGACGAGCACCTTCCTGGTACAAGAGGTAATGCAGCCAGGAATGTTGATCTGTGTTTTCCATCCACTACTCCAAAGTGCCGGGCCCCGACGGATTTAATAGCATCTTGTTTCAGAAGATGTGGTATCTCATTGAGGAGGATATCTACAAAGCCATCAATTGGTTTCTCAATGGAGGGTGGATGGTCAGAGCCGAAAACCATGCCTTTTTAAAGCTGATTCCTAAATCGAAGCCTGCCAATGCTATTACTGACTACAGGCCCATTGCCTGCTGTTCAGTACTCTATAAAATCCTATCTAAGCTCCTTGCAAGAAGATTGAAGGTCATCCTTCCCAGTCTCATATCGGTGGAACAAAATGCTTTCATCAAAGGCATGAACATTGATGATTGTGCTCTGCTTGCCACTGAATTTCTGGTGGACTTTAATAAACAGAGGTCTACCGCAAAAACTTGTGTCAAGATTGACATCACGAAGGCCTATGATTCAGTCAGGTGGATTTCCCTGTGGCGTATCATGGTGGCGATGGGCTTTTCTGAAACTTGGATCGGTTGGATGAAAGAATGCACTAAGACGACATCCTTTTCAGTTTTAGTGAATGGCACACCTGTTGGACTGTTTCGTGCTTCGAAAGGGCTTAGACAAGGTGACCCTTTATCACCTCTCCTATTCGCCCTCATAATGGAGGGGCTTACTAACGCCATCAAGTTAGCAGAACAGTAGGGCAAGATCAAAAGTTTCAAAGTCAAAGGTAACAAAGTAATGACAGACCTCATCTTCGCGGACGATGTGTTGCTTTTCTCTGTGGGACATGTCAATCGTTTGGAAGAGTACAAGAAAGTTCTGACCAGCTTTGGCCGTGCTATTGGGCTTTACATAAATATGATTAAATCTCAAATCTTTAACTCCAAATCCTTCGATTCAAGAAGAGGCAGACTTAAAAGAGCCATGGGAGTGAGAAGGGGTGTTTGGCCAACAAGATACCTTGGTATTCCTATCACAGGTGGTAGAGGTGCAGTTAAAGACTTTAGTATGTTGATTGACAATATTAAAGACAAAGTGGATAAATGGTCGGGTTTTAATATATCGATGGTGGGTTGCATGGTGCTTATCAGAACGGTCATTCAAAGCATGCTGAGATATTGGGGGGATCTCTGTGATATTCCTATTGCTTGCCTGAATAGAATCAAAAGTGTGTCGGTAGCTTTTCTATGGGGTAGGCGCAGCCATGGGGTCGCCTGGGATAAGCTGACTGAACCGTACAAAAAAGGGGGCCTGCAGATTAGCGATGGTCACAAAATCATGGAGAGTTGTACGTTGAAAAGGATTTGCAAATTCTGTAGCCAACCTGATTGTTATGACCCCATCAGAGCTTAATCGGTAAACTAGGGTTCACCTAGACAATTGCAAAGATTAATTGGAATAATCATTCTTGAAATCTAATTAATGACGATAACACAATTAGGATGTTTTAACTATGATAAGAAGTTTAAGTGTTCGTTTGCCTTGAGAATTAGGGTTTGAGAAACATAAACCCTAATCGGCCCAAAATAGGGTTTTAATGATACATGAATACAAAATTTGATAAATATAGTGTCTCAGTAAATGATTTTTAGTATTTTATGTATAACTCTGATTTATCTCAAATTTGGATATGATTTGGATATGTAAAATGTGAACAACATTGGAAAATATCAGAATTTTTGAAGAATGTTCTGACCTGTTTATTGGTCGAGTTTCAAACTCGACCGATCATATTTCCAGATTTATATAGCAATGTGGTAATTGAATTTTATCTTTTTATTGGTATATCCAATTGATCTCAAATTTTAAATGTGCTTGAAAAACACAGTTTTAGACACTCTGTTAAATTGGAATAATTTTTGGATGACTTTTGATCTCTACAGTGAGGGTGTCGGTCGAGTTCTGTGCAGGGCAAACTCGACCGAATCTGCTGCAGACTACAATATAGCAGTGCACTGTTCTATTTTTAATTATTTATTGGTAACTCAAAATAATCTCACATTTTAACTCATTATTTATATATCAATAATAAACAACGTGCTAAATTCCCATAATTGTTGGAGAAGGTTTGATCTATTAAATAAATGCATTACAGTAACTTTTGTATAACTAAATATTCAGCCAATATAATTAAAGTTGAGTGTTGGGTCAATATGCAATTGACCCAAGCAGCTCAAATTGACTTATATGATCGACCACACACACACACAGCTCTCATTCTTCGTCATCCATCCCAGAGAAACGAAAATCTAGAGAGAGAGGGAGAGTTAGGGCTTGAGTGGAGAAAGAGGAGGAATTGCTGGCCTAGGGTTTTGCGGTCCGAGGAATGGTGAAATCAAGTAAGTTTGGATCCTTTGCATAGACTCTTATGGTGAATCTTCTCTCTCATGTCAAGATTCCGTCCATGCTCTGATTTGATCCAAGATGATGTCGAAATTCCCTCTTTTCTCACCCTTTCTTCATAATCCCTCATTTTCAAGGTTTCCTAGTTGAATGGAAGAAGAATTGGGAGATTTGCTAGGGATTTGATATGAGTTCGAGATCCCCTGAGTTGAGCTGCAGTTTTGAGGTTTTTTCACACCTTAGGGTGAGTGGGTTCTTCCTTTAAATAGTATAATACACGAAATTTGATTATAGCATCCAAATCCCTAATTGCTTGGTATGTGATTCTAAACCCTGAAATGTCCGTTTAATTTAAGTTGTTGCAATTTGATATGATATGGATTCCTTCTCTGTTTGAATGACTCCTTGATGGTAGATTCACATCAGAAACGTATACAACACATCCTAGAAGGAATGCTTTTCAGATTTATACCATATGATGTAATTAGGGTTTAACCTAATTGAGATATCTCTAGAGTTTCAACCTTATTGAAAAGGACTAGTAATCTTTTAAAGTGGTTAGGATGTACCTCATGGATTACCTTATTTGAATTTTATCCTTGGTGCATGATATCTCAGTGAATAGCATGGAAACCTAAATTTAGTTCAATTTCCATGGTTTCATACATATATCGATTGTATATGATTTGTTGAAAAATCTTTATTTAGTGAATGCTTATATCCTATGAAATCCTTATGAGAGCCATGTGACAAGTGAATGAGGTAAATGAAAAGGTGAATGAAGCAAATGAAACCCTAAGGATAGGGTGTTCAATGAATCATGTTATGGTGACATGAAAGGTCTCGATATGAGATGTGGTGATACTTAACTGTTGAATTGTATGTTTCTAGTGCATTTAACTTTATATGCTTGTTCTCTCTGAGTTGATATCTACATACTGTAGGGCTTCTTATATTTCAATACATATCTCGTAAATTGCAGGTGATGAGATATGACATGCCCTAGAAAGGGATGTTATTGAGACATGGTATATGTGGAATACATGAGCTATGATGTTTTATATGATATGATATGGCAGGCCGTGTGAGCCTTGTGAGAAATGTAAAATGAGTTATGATTTCTATTTTACATGTATCTATAATATTAATGTTAGACTTAGGTGCCCTAAACACCGTAGAACCCCTTCGAGAGATCTGCTTCTTAGGGGTGAAACTCGTGTTGCAACATTAACCGTGCGGAGTCATGGTGGCACGAGGACAGAGAGGCAGTGTTCAACAATAATCCGTGCAGAGTCACGGTGGCACTGGAGAAAATAGGGGTTATTGCAACAAGATCCGTGCGGAGTCATGGAGGTAACCCCGTGAGACTCTCCGCCTGTGTGCTCAGGTTAGAGGAGGAGTCTAGAGCAGTCGGAGTAGTGCATTGAGGTCAGAGAGCCTGTGGTCCTGTGGCAGAACAGGGCTGGCATCAGACTTAGCATTTCCTGGGTGTGTCGCTAAGTCTTGTACGGTGTGGCCGTAGTGCACTGCGAGTCTCTATGCAGAGTACACTGCATAGATCAGGGCATAAGTTAAAATATGATCATATCGGTTCACAGAGTTCCTTATAAATGAAAGAGTTAAGGAAGACTAGAGCATAGTCTTATAGTAGTTATTCATTGGATGCAATATTTACATTCTTTGTTATTTCAATTATATTGTTTTAGAACTGCTCAGTGTACTATTTATTGTTGTTAAATTTCATAACGTTTATTCAAAGTTATATCTGTAATCACATTAGTGCCTTAGACTGTTTCCTTGAAGTACTCATTCACTGAGCGAGTAGGCTCACCCCTCTACTCAAACATTTTAGGGTTAACCGCGTGGACTTGAAGATGGTCAGAGCATCAGCGTAGATCTTCCACAAGAGTTAAGTACAAGATTAATTGAGTCAGTCGGTCCTTGTCACTCTAGGTCCTCAGTAAGAGATAAGAGAGAGAGTTGTAATTACGATGTGTAATATTATTCTTCTTTTGAAATTGTATGCTATTAGTAGGTCTTATGTGCATTAGGTGTGAGACACATCATGAATGTTTATACATGTATCTTTACTATTAAAGTCTGATTAGTAAAAGAAATGTTCAGATTCCCTTGTTAAAATGATTTATGTGGTTCAATGCGAAGAAACAAGAGTTTTAAAGAAAGAAAAGAAAAATAAAAAAAAAAGTAAAAGTTAAGGGTGTTCTTTGTATTACATATAAATCCTATCTTATGCCCTCATCTCATGATTTGAGGAAATTGTGAGATCGGGGTGTAACAGCTTGGTATCAGAGCTTAGGCTGAGTTGTCAAGGACCATTAAGTTAGTAAGTTAGAGTCCTATGTGTGGCAGATAGGAGATGTTTGATGTTAGCTTTGGGGATTTGAGTATTTGGATATCCTGGCCCGATATCTGAGTACTTGGATCAACCAGTACAAGCTACTCTGTCTATTCTTTCACGTATACCCTGGCCAGGTATACAGTGGAAGAATGGGCTAGAGAGGAACCCTAGAAAGGTTAGGGTTAGATAACGAGAAAAGAAACAAGAATTAAGAGCATAAATGTAAAAGGAGATAGAATTTACATTTCATAATGTTGTTTTTGTTGGAAATGTATAGAAATGCTCTTATATGTTTGAATTGAAATATTCAATACTTTGAAATATGGGTCTTTAATATCTGTTGTACACTATGCAGTTGTAGCATTTATTGATTTCATTCTTTGTAACAAGTAGACTAGAATTGACATTTGAATGAGCTTTTGTTAGTGGATAAGTTTTCTTCCACACTTCTGAGATGAATAGGAGTTGAGTAATCCTTTGTAGTTCTTGGCTTCAGGACTTCAGATTTGGTCTGGTCCGGCTGGAAGGATGCGTTACTGGGATCTAATGACTTCTATTAATAGTATAATAAGAATAGACTCTGGATAATTAAACCCACATTAGAGTGAGAATGTACATACAGTAAGATGTTGAAACAGATGGGCAAGATCAGAACAACTAAGAATCAGTTGAAACTGGTATCTGAGGTTCAATTTTGGGGCCTCATATGAGAAACCCTTAATTGGGAATAATAGAACATGATATGAAGTTCATAACCAGTTTATTGATTAATATTATATGAAGTATACATATGAAATATAGAAAAGATATGTGAAATGTATGTATGATTCAAGATAGCAAGAATCAATCATGAAGAATGAATCATATAATTGAGTATAATGCTTTTATGAACTCTAAAGCAAAGGCTAAGTAGAGAATAGGGTTGATCATTCAATAGTTTCATAGAAGTAAAGAGTCTTCAAAAGAGTAAAAGTAAAGAGAATTGTATGAACATGTAATTCATAAGACTAGAACAACAAACTAGTTTCTAAGCAAAGAACATAGGTGTAGTTTAACGAATGAATAAGTCATACAAAGGTAGACTGTATTCAGGAGAGAAAAACTTGATTGAAAGAGAAACTATGTTTGACCCATGTATGATCCACTTGATTTAAAAATGAAGAATATGTAATGTATTCAACATGAGGAAAAACTAATAGAAGGACTATTAATTTAGAACGTTAACTTCACAATAGTATAAAGATTAAGGAGGAAATATGTGCAACATGGTATACATGACCATACATATGAATAAGCAACATGGTCATAAGAGAAAAATTTAGAATTTAAGATGACGGGTTAAAGAGTAGTATATGGTAAGAGGACTATGAAACGTAAGAAAGGGTTTGATATATGATGGAAAAGTTATAAGTAAAGAGGTTGTGAGATTCAAGCAAGTGCTAATTAATCAAATATCTCTGTTGATAACTAAGTAAATCTACATACGAGAATGTATTAAGGGAATGTTTGAATACAAGTATTCCAAGTCTAAAAATCATCTTCTCTTTCATATATTCCTTAATGAGAGCAAGGTGGGAATGAAATGATAAGAGAAAATGAATCATATATGGTGCATAACTACCTTGATGGGGTCATCTAGTGAATGTAATAGTGACATACATTACGATGGAGTGCGATAAGAAATAAATTCTTGTGTGATAGCAAGAATGATGAATAATCTATTCTTACCTTGAATGTTTTAATGTTAGGGATGTTTATTGTATATGATCAAAATGAGAAGGAGAGGTAGCAAAACATAAGTAGTAAGAAATGAGGAGAGAGATAAAGGAAAACACTAGCTTTGTGTATTTGTGATATGGTGATACGGTTTGGATGATGTCAGAACACATGGAGAGATACTCTGAACAAGGTAGTCATACTTATCCACTCATATTAATAGAAAGGGATGATAATCAGATTGTCTGGACAAGTAACCCTAATGAGGTGTAGCTTGTTATACCTAGCTCTAATATAACTGAGTGATGGTAATCGAGTATGATTAATGCTTGAATGACTAATACAATTGTGGATTGCTTTATTACTGTGGTTGAAACCCTAAAATGATATAATACGATGGTTACACTTTGAATTGTGTGTGGGCCCATAACCCACAGGTCCCAGGATCGAAACAGGATAGTATGGAATGAGGTGGTAATGCTTCACCTCATGCATCCATGACCCAATGGGGATGCCAAGAGTAGTATTGTGCAATTGATTGTTGAATCTAGTCTCTTAATTCAAGACTGTTTTGCTATTTGAATAGCACTTTATTAAAGTTTAAAATAGCATGGTCAACTCGCTTTTGTCACTTAAAGGTGATACAGAACAATAGAACTTTCTGAGCCGCATAAGTTGAGATAGTTGCATCAGAGTATCAGAGTTGCGCAGTGAAAGCGTGATGGTTTATCTTTGCATTCTATGTTTGACGGCGGCATAAAGAATTTGCTTGATATCATTGAGAACTATTTGAAATATGTTGTGATTTAGTAAAGAATTAAAAGATCTAATGTTGAAAACTACATTCAGGTATGAAATACAAGAATATAATGACATGGAAGGTTTTAGAATCTTAGAATAACCTTGAATGTATCTTTCTTGTAGGTTTATGTTTCGAGGACGAAACATTCTAAGGGGGGAAGAGTTGTTACGACCCCATCTGAGCTTAATTGGTAAACTAGGGTTTACTTAGACAATTGCAAAGATTAATTGGAATAATCATTCTTGAAATCTAATTAATGAGGATAACACAATTAGGCTGTTTTAACTATGATAAGAAGTTTAAGTGTTCGTTTGCCTTGAGAATTAGGGTTTGAGAAACATAAACCCTAATCGGCCCAAAATAGGGTTTTAATGATACATGAATACAAAATTTAATAAGTATAGTGTCTCAGTAAATGATTTTTAGTATTTTATGTGTAACTCTGATTTAGCGCAAATTTGGATATGATTTGGATATATAAAATATGAAAAACATTGGAAAATATCAGAATTTGTGAAGAATGTTCTGACCTGTTTATTGGTCGAGTTTCAAACTCGACCGATCATATTTCTAGATTTATATAGCAGTGTGGTAATTGAATTTTATCTTTTTATTGGTATATCCAATTGATCTCAAATTGTAAATGTGCTTGAAAAACACAGTTTTAGACACTCTGTTAAATTGGCATAATTTTTGGATGACTTTTGATCTCTACAGTGAGGGTGGCGGTCGAGTTCTGTGCAGGGCAAACTCGACCGAATCTGCTGCAGACTGCAATATAGCAGTGCACTATTCTATTTTTAATTATTTATTGGTAACTCCAAATGATCTCAAATTTTAACTGAAACTTTATAGATCAATTATACACAACTTACTAAATTCCCATAATTGTTGGAGAAGGTTTGATCTCTGCAATAAATGAATTACAGTAACTTTTGTATAACTAAATATTCAGCCAATATAATTAAAGTTGAGTGTTGGGTCAATATGCAATTGACCCAAGCAGCTCAAATTGACTTATATGTTCGACCACACACACACACAGCTCTCAGTCTTCGTCATCCATCCCAGAGAAACGAAAATCTAGAGAGAGAGGGAGAGTTAGGGCTTGAGTGGAGAAAGAGGAAGAATTGCTGACCTAGGGTTTTGCGGTCCGAGGAATGGTGAAATCAAGTAAGTTTGGATCCTTTGCATAGACTTTTATGGTGAATCTTCTCTCTCATGTCAAATTTCCGTCCATGCTCTGATTTGATCCAAGATGATGCCGAAATTCCCTCTTTTCTCACCCTTTCTTCATAATCCCTCATTTTCAAGGTTTCCTAGTTGAATGGAAGAAGAATTGGGAGATTTGCTAGGGATTTGATATGAGTTCGAGATCCCCTGAGTTGAGCTGCAGTTTTGAGGTGTTTTCACACCTTAGGGTGAGTGGGTTCTTCCTTTAAACAATATAATGCACGAAATTTGATTATAGCATCCAAATCCCTAATTGCTTGGTATGTGATTCTAAACCCTGAAATGTCCGTTTAATTTAAGTTGTTGCAATTTGATATGATATGGATTCCTTCTCTGTTTGAATGACTCCTTGATGGTAGATTCACATCAGAAACGTATACAACACATCCTAGAAGGAATGCTTTTCATATTTATACCATATGATGTAATTAGGGTTTAACCTAATTGAGATATCTCTAGAGTTTCAACCTTATTGAAAAGGACTAGTAATCTTTTAAAGTGGTTAGGATGTACCTCATGGATTACCTTATTTGAATTTTATCCTTGGTGCATGATATCTCAGTGAATAGAATGGAAACCTAAATTTAGTTCAATTTCCATGGTTTCATACATATATCAATTGTATATGATTTGTTGAAAAATCTTTATTTAGTGAATGCTTATATCCTATGAAATCCTTATGAGAGCCATGTGACAAGTGAATGAGGTAAATGAAAAGGTGAATGAGGCAAATGAAATCCTAAGGATAGGGTGTTTAATGAATCATGTTATGGTGACATGAAAGGTCTCGATATGAGATGTGGTGATACTTAACTGTTGAATTGTATGTTTCTAGTGCATTTAACTTTATATGCTTGTTCTCTCTGAGTTGATATCTACATACTGTAGGGCTTCTTATATTTCAATACATATCTCGTAAATTGCAGGTGATGAGATATGACATGCCCTAGAAAGGGATGTTACTGAGAGATGGTATATGTGGAATACATGAGCTATGATGTTTTATATGATATGATATGGCAGGCCGTGTGAGCCTTGTGAGAAATGTAAAATGAGTTATGATTTCTATTTTACATGTATCTATAATATTAATGTTAGACTTATGTGCCCTGAACACCGTAGAACCCCTTCGAGAGATCTGCTTCTTAGGGGTGAAACTCGTGTTGCAACATTTAATCGTGCGGAGTCATGGTGGCACGAGGACAGAGAGGCAGTGTTCAACAATAATCCGTGCAGAGTCACGGTGGCACTGGAGAAAATAGGGGTTATTGCAACAAGATCTGTGCGGAGTCATGGAGGTAACCCCGTGAGACTTTCCGCCTGTGTGCTCAGGTTAGAGGAGGAGTCTAGAGCAGTCGGAGTAGTGCATTGAGGTCGGAGAGCCTGTGGTCCTGTGGCAGAACAGGGCTGGCGTCAGACTTAGCATTTCCCGGGTGTGTCGCTAAGTCTTGTACGGTGTGGCCGTAGTGCACTGCGAGTCTCTATGCAGAGTACACTGCATAGATCAGGGCATAAGTTAAAATATGATCATATAGGTTCACAGAGTTCCTTATAAATGAAAGAGTTAAGGAAGACTAGAGCATAGTCTTCTAGTAGTTATTCTTTGGATGCAATATTTACATTCTTTGTTATTTCAATTATATTGTTTTAGAACTTCTCAGTGTACTATTTATTGTTGTTAAATTTCATAACGTTTATTCAAAGTTATATTTGTAATCACATTAGTGCCTTAGACTGTTTCCTTGAAGTACTCATTCACTGAGCGAGTAGGCTCACCCCTCTACTCAAACATTTTAGGGTTAACCGCGTGGACTTGAAGATGGTCAGAGCATCAGCGTAGATCTTCCACAAGAGTTAAGTACAAGATTAATTGAGTCAGTCGGTCCTTGTCACTCTAGGTCCTCAGTAAGAGATAAGAGAGAGAGTTGTAATTACGATGTGTAATATTATTCCTCTTTTGAAATTGTATGCTATTAGTAAGTCTTATGTGCATAAGGTGTGAGAGACATCAGGAATGTTTATACATATATCTTTACTATTAAAGTCTGATTAGTAAAAGAAATGTTCAGATTCCCTTGTTAAAATGATTTATGTGGTTCAATGCGAAGAAACAAGAGTTTTAAAGAAAGAAAAGAAAAAGAAAAAAAAGTAAAATTTAAGGGTGTTCTTTGTATTACATATAAATCCTATCTTATGCCCTAATCTCATGATTTGAGGAAATTGTGAGATCGGGGTGTAACACTGATAATGTATGGATCCAATGGATGAGAAACAGATATGGTCCTACCATCACTTTGGAGGGTTGTACTAATCCTTCAAGGATCTGGAGAAGCATGTGCAAGCTGTATGGGGAAAATTACGGGGAGTCTTCTGTTGATCCGTCGGGTCATGTAGGGGTCAGACCTATGTTACCCAGCACCAACACTAGTGATGAACCTGATGTTCCTTGGTTCCATGTAGTATGGGGGAGATACCATTGCCCTAAGTGTAGCACTCTCTTGTTTAGAGACAAACTTGATAGACTGCCCACCAAAGAAAGAATGGCTGATTGTGGTATCCTGACGGAGACTGGTTGCTTGCTGTGTCATACAGAAACTGAAACAAATGAGCATCTTTTCTTCGAGTGCAAATATTCCAGATGCATTTGGAAAATCACCTGCCTTAGAAATGAATGGGGACACCTTGTTCCTAACAACCTTTATGAAGCCATCAACTGGATCATGAGCAGATTTGACAAAAGGGACAAGGAGGCGAGCGTTGGAGGGTTGTTCCTTGCTTGCGCCGTTTATCATTTATGGAGGGAAAGGAATAGAAGAGTCCACAACAATGGTACTCTGGTTGAAAATTACTTGATTAGAACTATTAGTAGGGACATATGTTGAGCTTTTGCTGCTAGACCCCAGATGACAACTAACCTTAGTACGAATACCGATATGTATTGGGGATTTTGTAGATAATACCCCCGATTAGTTTGATGGCCTCGTGCCTGTCTTTGTAAATGTATAGCTTTCTATACCGCTTTTTGGCAATACTATTTACCTATTTCCAAAAAAAGGAGCAGCTTGCTTCACCTTTTCTTCATGGAGGAAAGGGGTAGGAAAGATGGACCGGATGAGAGATTAACAAGAACAAGGAAGTAGCACTCTTACAATGGGCCTATCTCACTCATAATCATGAAATGAAGTGTAAACTAGAGAGAGAAAGGGGCTCAAGGAGTTGCAACACACTCAACTATAGAAAGAACTTAGAATAGCATGAATGAGCAAACTTGGAATGAACTCTGAGGGGTCCTATTTATAGTTAAGGGTGTTCCCTTGAGTGTGGGGTCACTTAGGGTCGAAATATAGCTATTTTCCATGATGCAACAGATCTATTTTCTCCAAAAACAACTCACCAATGGTTATAATCACTTTTTCTATGTTTTTCATATAGTACATTCGGTCGAGTTTCAATAAAGGTAACTTGATCGATCCACTAAAAGATAAAGCCAATTTTCAAACTATCAGTTGAGTTTTTTCTTAGAAACTCGACCGATGAGATAAAATCAGGTTTTCTCAGTGAGTCAGTTGATCGAGTTCTGTGAGGGCACAACTCAACCGATGGGTCATCTTCAGAAAATCCATCATAGGATCAGTTGAGTTTCCAACTCGACCGATGAACATCATGTGAAATTTTTTCTAAATTGACATTTGAGTGATTAAACCATGGAATTAAGTATCCCTGGTTCTTTCTCATCATAGTTAAAAGTCATATCATCAATACAAGTTATTACAAAAATTATCTAAGGTCATTTGGAGTGATTTCCCAAATTGCACACTTGCATTGCATTTGACTTGAACTTGAACAAGCTAGGGCTTGTATAATTTGATCCTTTTCATGTACCTAAAGCCTGAAATCAATCTTGAACAAACATATTAGATACATAGGAATGGAATGGTTAAGTCATTATCAAAATATGGCCAATGTATAACTATCATGTCAATAATTCCATGGTCACGTAGTTGGTCATGTTGACTCAGGATCTAGTCCTGATGTTTTCTATGGAGGAATGCATGATTCTATAGCTAAAAACTTGTTGTTGAATGTGTTGTTCTATGATTTTCACTGTCTATAGAACAAGGCATTCATTTGTAAATAGAACAACACTCTCCTTGAATGCATGTCGGTGGTGAAATCACTCATTTGAAATAAATTCACTATGTGAATTTGTGTCCACAATACCCATGCGAGCTGTTGAAGACAAAGGTGTGGAGTCTGTAGTCTCCATACTCTCTTTCTATCTCTCTTAGTTCTTCTTAAGGTTTCTCAATCCTTGGAGTAAATAATTAGCAAACGACATGACATGTCTGGAGATCCTCTTCTCATATCATATATATAGTGGAGTGGAGTGAGTAGGACTCCTAATATGACCAAGTTGTGGACTCCCCTAGCAACACCACCATGCATTGGATCCCATTGAATTCACCATTGTGAGAGTCTTGGTGTGAGGAGTAAGTCCTTGAATTTTTTGACCAATTTTCAAAGTATGGATTCATATTTGATTCCAGGTCCTCCAAAATTTCTTTCACATCCATGTATTTATAACAACTACAAATTAGTCCACATAAAAGTTTTTTAAGCTATGTTTATGTGTGTGACCTTGTAGGAGCTACAATGGGAATGGATTGACAAATCAATATAAAGATCCATAATAATTCATTAGCTTCTAGCTACACATCTTTGCTACCATGAATTATGGTTGATCAAAACATGACTAAACCATTAATAGACAATGTTAACATGTTGTATAATCCCTTCATCACAAATATTTAAATTGAACTGGAGGAATGAATATGTCATTCACATCACATTCATCGCATGTTCCTTGATCTCCAACTAGACTTGCAAGATACATATGATTTCAGTAACACATGATGCCTCACATGAGTAGGGCCATGTATTTCATGAGCCTCTCTATTGTATAGGCATATGATATAGATATGGTAAGGACGAATTCCTTCTAGATCATTCACAATGTGTATCATGATCCCACCATGCCCAATCACTATCGTTATGGTGACATTGTCCAAGATTAGTTTGGGCAATGTCAAGCCATGAGGGTTATCATGTTACCATTGTAATGACTTCAGATAGAATGAATGAAACACCATTATCATAATTGTGAGATGATTATGACTATCATATAACAATCCATGAATCACTCTCAAGGTGAGTTTGTCCTATACATTTATTCTCTAAAAAGTACCTATGACCCATGAGACATGGACATAAGAAACCACACATACAAGTCTCACGTGCATTGTCATTGACCAATCTAGAATGATACATGACTATGGACATTTTAGAATAATTTTCTTAGCATCTATTAGGATCTCATGCTCAAGTCACATACTTGAGTTCTACAACATTGAATCAAACCACACTAAGTACATTTATCATGTCCATGAATATCACAATAATCAAGTATGCAACAAAGCATTAAATAAAATTTATTAATCAAATAAAAAGTAAAAAAATCCTTGTATATTTCATCCAATGATTGACTAAGAGTTCATATACATCAACACATGAATCCTACCACTACTTGCTCAGATATAACTCAAATAGATATAGTCCTAAAATGTATCTACTCAGATTGTCAAATGACATTTTATGAAATTGAGGGTCATAAGTACACATAAATGATGACTTTAATAAAATAGGGTGGCCAGACTCATTGACTCTATGCTATGGGATGACCGGGTGCATGAACTACCTCTAATTAAGATAAGGAAATGAATTATTGTGATTAAATTACGTTAAAATTGTTCTATGTTACGAATGTTAACTAGATTTACCAAAATTGCATGTGTGTGAGTAATTTTAGTAAATCCTATTAATAAGTATCAACTAGTTACACGATGGGTTCATCAAAAAAAGTATTAAATAGTTTTCACAACTCAAATAGGTAAACAATGAGGCAAATTTGTTGGCATTTCATGATGTGTAGTTCAACCATGTTTCCACTGTCAGTCAGATACAACTCGACTACACATAATCTTCACATGTAATTGCATAAATTACCAAAAGATAATTTTTTGAAATTCAATTTAATAAATAACTTTTAAAGACAATCAAAAGATAATAAAGAGAGGAAAATAAATTAGAATGATTAGGTGATGTTTACATTGTGTAACATTAAAAACATGGAATGAAAAATACAAATATGGAAAACATGTTTGTGATATATTCTGATAAAGTAGGTAGGGAATAGTTGTTGAATAAAGCTCCAACCATTTGGACATATAGACAAATTTGTTGGTGTATCCAACCACTATCTGGTCAGAATCGTCTAGAATATATATAACCTAGACATGTAAAGTTCATATGGACAAACTTCATTTTCGCAAGTAAAAGTAATATATGAGTTTTAAAGATGCTTAAAAGAAAATTAAGAGAGGGAAATAAATGGTTTTGATTTAGTTAAGTTAACATTGTGCAATGTTGGAAATATAGTTTGAAAATATAAAAATGGCAAACATGTGTAAGTATTTTGACAAATACTATTAAACCAAATATAGCAATGAACTCAAATACATCAGTCTCAACTATAACTATTCAAAATGTCAAATGACATATTTGTAAATGTCAAGATAATAAATAGATTTCTATTTTGATTACAATACACCATCGATACGAAATAATTGATTGAAGTTCAGCATGTCAAATGTTAGGAATCTAGAATGACAAATACTATGACAACACACATGATAATTATAATTCATATTGATATAATTGATCTTATTAAATATTTCCAAAATATCACTTCATTGGATAGATATTTTTCTAAAAATATATCAAGGAAAATGAATTGTTGATGTAGTGTAATAGATACAATATTGTTAAAGAAGATGGAATGCCATAACTTCAGGAAATCGACAAAGTATAATACATCATTAGCAGTGAGAAGGAAAATTCAGTAAGAGTTTTTCTATCACCATGAGATGTGTTACCGCTGAAAGAATTTCAACGGAATATTACATTGCTCAATGCTGATTTGACCTGTGCTTTCATCCCTTGTGTTTTCATTACTCCAAATGATAGGCACATCACTAGTGAAACTTTTACTTTTATCATTTTTTTTAATTCCATCCTCGCCATGCCTTTTCCTTTTACCTTTCATGAGACCTTCAAGTGTCATTTCTACATCCTTCATTGAAGGCCTATCGTTACCTCTCATGTTTAAGCAATTCACGGCTAACTTTGCAACAAGAAGAACTTCTTTTATGTTTGCATCATCAATTAATGTAGCTTCAATCACATCTGACAATCGGTCTTCTAATAGTGCTTCCTTGAAATGGCTTATAAGATTTTTGTCTTGCTGAGATCTTAAAGTGGAATAGGGTCTCTGTCCTGTTAACAACTCTACTAGAATAACCCCCAAACTATAGACATCAGTTTTGTTTGTTAGTTGTCCAGTGTGCATGTATTCTGGATCCATGTATCCCAGAGTCCCTTGTACATTTGTAGTAAGATGAGTTTTCTCTAAATCTATTGCTTTTGAAGCTCCAAAATCTGATATTTTTGCTGTCAACCTCTCATCTAATAATATGTTTGTAGTTTTTATGTCTCTATGTAATATGAATACATTGGCTGCAGTGTGTAGATAAGAAAGACCTGCTGATATATCTGTAGAAATCCTTAAGCGATCTTCCCAGGACAATGTTGCTTCACCATGGTTCATATGAATATGATCAAAAAGGGTACCATTAGATATGAATTCATAAACTAAAAGTGGCACTTCAGTTTCTAAGCAACATCCAATCAACTGGACAACATTTCTGTGGCTGATTTGTGACAAAAGGATGACCTCATTCAAAAAGTCTACAATTTCATTTTGAACTAGAAACTTGGGTCTCTTAATGGCTACTACTTTCAACTCAAGTAAACCTTTGTAAACTGTTCCATGTCCACCTTGGCCAACTATACGTGTTGAATCAAAATTGTCAGTTGCCTTTTGAATGTCTTTCAAGGGAAAAAACTTAATCTTTTCAATGAGGCTATCACTATCACCATAATTCAATTGATGTTGCTTCCTTAGCAAATTGTAGTTAGTACGAAAAAATCTATCTTTTTCTAGTTTTAGCTTCTTCTTATGAATTCTCTTGTAAACAAAAGTTATAATCATGAAGAATATTAATCCACCAAGTCCACTGCTAACTCCAATGATTATACCTAATGATTCAACAATTACATGGGAATAGATGTTAATAAAATAGATAACAAGTTTCTAGAAATAATTCTTTGCATTTAACAAATGTAAACACACAAACACACACACACACACACACACACACATATATATATATATATATATATATATATATATATATATATATAAAGAAAAACTTTGGAAATGTATCTAGTGTTCTCTAAAGATACAAGAAAAAATACTAGTTGGGAGTTTTGCTTTCCACAAAATTGACTTAATACTCATAATAAGTATAATGTAACATGACACAAGAGTAAACAAGGAATGCCAAACATATTTCAGTTTTAGAAAAACTATATTACTAGGCTCATAAAGTACTATATTATCTATGATAAACATTATACACACTACTACTAAGCCCCATTTCTTATGCTAGTAGCCCAAAAATATTAAGATACTCCATATTGTGTTTATAATACTAAGTAAGTGTGTTTCCTATTTGCCAAAGTTCCAAACTTCACTAGAGAATCATTTGTTCTAATCAAGTTTCACTTCTAAGTTGAAATGAACCCACATTCTTTCACAACTTTAGGACAATCCATCCAAATAATATGTTTTGACTATAACATATTAACATAAATAATTGTAATCATGAACTACATATGGAACTCTTTCCATATGCAACGAAATTA